>VXBP01001440.1:2736-19425 GCA_013400115.1 Rhinopomastus cyanomelas | reverse complement strand
TCCCGAGAACGGACGGGGCGGGGGAGCGGGGGGGCGCTCGGCTGAGAAGCCGCAGCCCAAAAGAGCCTGAAGCGCACACGAGCGGGCTACATACTTCTTCCTTCTTCTTCTTTTTCTCTTCCTTTTTTTCTCAAAACAAACCGCCCGCTCTGCTTTTTCATAGGCTAACCCAACACGGACATCCGGGGCAGGTCCAGGACCAGCGACACCTTCCCCCAGGACAAGTCCCCTGCGGGGGAGGGGTCCTCCAAAACAAAACAACTCCTTTTTCTTTTCTTCTTCATGAAAGCAGACCTGCTGTACGTTTGAAAACGCTAGCAATTTTCAAACTACAACAGCAGCCCATTCCAATGCTCAGTAATCCTCACAGTAAAGAAATTTTTCCTTGTGTTGTGGTGGAATTTCCTGTGCTCCAACTTTCACCCATTTCCCCTCGTCCCATCACAGGGCACAAGTGAAAAGAGATTGCCTCTTTCTTCTTGACACCCAGCTCTCATGGATTTATAGACAGTGATTAAAAGTTCCCTCATAATCTTCTCCTCTCAAAGCTAAAAAGCCCCAGGTCTCTCAGTCTCTCCTCACAAGTCAGGTGCTCCAGTCTCCTTATCATCCTCTTGTCCCTCCGTTGGACTCTCTCAATCAATTCTCTTTCCCTTTGAACAGGGGAGCCCAGAACTGGACACAATACTACATGTGCGGTCTCACTAGGATGGAGCAGAGATACAGAAGCAGCTCAAGGGAGAGCCTGGCCTCTTTCTGTCACGTCTGTCCCTTGCACTCTCCTAGCACATACAACTCTTCTATTAAGGACATTTTCAAGCACAGATTTTAAAAAAACTTGAAAGACTCTTTTCAGCAGCCATGTGATTGCATGGAACAGAACAGTCTTCAACATTATGTGGTGGTTATAAGAGTGGAAAGAGTAACTAGGTTATGGGCCATCCATATTTGTCAGAAAGTGGTATTTGCTTCTTCCTTTATTCCGGCCTGGACTTTCATGTAATATTCCCCCAAAAAGGATCATGTAAAACCACCCACTTACAGTGCAAGTTTTACTATTTTCAGTGTCTCCTGGTTCTAGTGCCAAAGTCAGAACCTCCCTCAGGGCAGACCCCTTTTTAATGGGAGCATTTTAGAATAAGAGAGATCAGGCAACTGGAGTAAAATGCTGTAACTTTAATGAGAAAAAATAAAGGGGATAAGTGCCGAGAAGGGGAGTGGGAGGCAAAACAGGCAAGGTGGGCCTGGAGGGGTACAGCCCCAGAGTGGCTTGGGCCAGCCAGAAGGCTGCAGTCCCGAAGCAGAGCTCAGAGGAAAAGAGGGTACTCAGGCAGCCGAGGCTGTGAAGGTGAAATGCAGAGACAAAAAGGAGATGTGCAGCAGCTCCAAAACACTGCATCAGGACTGGCATCTGTCCTTCCCTCTCCCCTCATCTTCTTTTCAGAAACCCCTTCCCACTCCTGCCTTGCACACAGCATCGATGTTCCCTTAAACACTTCCCCTCTGGTGAGTTTCCACTCACCGATGTTGCTGCTATATCACTCTGGTTGGAACAAACACGTGAGGGAAATACATACCCTGAAGGTCGATCAGTACCAACACAGTGTATGACTGTACATCGATAGAATGCTTTTGCCGTAGAGCGCTGTTACGTAAAGGGCTGCACAGCGCATTAGCAGTTAATACCACCTAGTTGTGCAAGAATGAGGTGTCATCATCCTCATTCTCAATTCTTCTTCCGCAAATCTGCCATTTATCTGCTGCTTGTAGGAAATTAGTGACATTATCTCAGCAAGTATCTTTTCATAATGAATAATCAGGTCCTACAATGATTAGAAATTAATGTATCAGCCTCAGGCAGTATTCAGCCCTAAGTCTTATTGCCCAGGGTTTTATTCCACTTTTGATACTCCGGGTTCATCTGTGGGCAGATCTGCTTCATCTAAGTCTGTGAATTCTTGCTCTATAACTGGCTTCAATATTTTCTCGATTTGTGTAAGTCTTTTCTTCAGTTTCTGTTGTGCAGCCTCATACTCAGCCAACAATCTGGCAAATTTTGTTTGTAACCTGTCTATGGCTCTTTCCATGTAGGTGACCTTCTCTTCCAGATCTTTAGGATCACTACCTAAATTTGCAACTTCAATATCCAGCAACCCATCTTTCATTAGGATTTGCTTGCCTTTTTCTTCCAGCATAGCCTTTGCATCTGGATACTCTGTTAAAGCCTCCATGAGATCATCTTTAGACAGACAAAACAGGTCTGAGTATCCAATACTTCTGATATTGGCTGTTCTTCGATTGCCAGCTTTGCTCCCTTTGATATTAAGAATGCTGATTTCTCCAAAATAGCTGCCATCACTTAGGACCACAAACTGGGTAATTCCATCATCAGCGACCACTGCCAGCTTGCCTTCCTTGATGATGTACATCTCTCGCCCGATATCTCCTTTTCTACAAATATAATCTCCAGGACTGTATACCTGCGGCTGGAGTTTCAAAACCAGTTCAACCAACAGACCAGCTTCACAGTCTGCAAAAATTCGAACTTTCTTTAGTGTTTCCAAGTGAACATTGATTGCAATCTCTGCTCTTAATTTATCTGGCAGATACTTCAAGACTTCCCTTTCATCCACAGCCTTTTTATTTGTCCACAAGTAGTCAAACCACTTGATGACCCTTTTTTCCATGTCTTTACTCACATTCCGAAAGTGCATATACTGTTTGATAGCATCGATTCTTGCTTGAAATTCTGCCCTGGCAGCATTCATGTTAGAGATCATTGAGCCCACATTACCAACAATGGTAGCGAAAATCAGTACTCCAACCAAGAAGTCAATGACCACAAAGAAGTACTCAGAATCTCTCACGGGAGGGGGTGTTTCACCAATAGTAGTAAGGGTCAGTGTTGACCAGTAGAGACTGTAGACATACTTCCTAGTCAGACGGGCAAATTCAGGATCAGAGATGTTGGGGTAGACCCATGTGTCAGCTCCAAACCCAATGGCTTTCGAGATTGAGTAGTACACACAGGCATTCCAGTGGATAATGATCACAATGTACATGACGAGGTTGGAGATCCTGAAGATATTTGGGTAGTTTGTCCTTGTTTCTGTCCGCTGAAAGAATTCAAACATCCGAGCTACTCTGAGTAGTCTATTTATTCTTAATTCCGGGTAATTCAGTCCTAATTTAAAGTATAAGAGATCAGTTGGCATGATTGACAGGAAATCTAATTTGAATTGAAATGATGCCTTGTATTTCTCTTGAAGCTTTTGTTCTTCTTTCACCAGAAGACCTTGCTCAAGGTAACCTAGAATCAAATTGTAAAGGATTCTTTAGAAGTTATTGTGCTGTGATGAATGTCAATCCAAATCTACCTGCAAAAATATTTTGAGCACAAATTCCATCACAGATCATTGCAGAATCAAAGAACATTAGGGATTGGAAGGGACCTCAAAAGATCATCTAGTTCAGTCCTCCTGCCACAGTAGGATCCCCTGCATCAAGTCACACAGGAACATATCCAGGCGGGTTGTAAGCATCTCCAGAGAAGGAGACTCCACAAACCCTCTGAGCATCCTGTTCCAGGTCTCGGTCACCCTCATTAGGAAGAAATTCCTTCACATATTCATATGGAATCTCCTATGTTCCAACTGACACCCATTGGCCTTTGTCTAATCATTGGATGCCCATGAGCAGAGACTGGCTTCATCCTTGTGACACCTACCCTTTCCATAAATATTAAAGGGGTCACCCCTCAGTCTCCTCCCAGCTAAAGAGACTCAGCTCCCTCAGCCTTTTCTCATCAGGGAGACATTCCACTCCCTTCATCATCTTTGTGGCTCTGTGCTGGACTCTCTCCAGCAGTTCTGTCTTTTTGAAACTGAGGGGCTGAGAACTGGACACAATAGTCCAGATGCAGTCTCACCAGGGCAGAGTAGAGGAGGAGGAGAACCTCTCTCCATCTACTAACCACTCCACTTCTGATCCACCCCAGGATGCCATTGGCCTTCTTGGTCACAAGGTCCCATTGCTGGCTCATGGTCATCCTGCTGGCTGCTAGGACTCCCAGGTCCCTTTCTCCTACACTGCTCTCCAGCAGGTCATGCCCCAACCTATACTAATACCTGAGGTTGTTCTTGCCCAGATGCCAGACTGCATCAGACTAGCAGACTGCCCTTGTTATAGTTCATTACATTTCTCCCAGCCCAGCTTTCCAGCCTATGCAGGTCCTGCTGAATGGCAGCACAGTCTGCTGGTGTGTTGGCCACTCCTCCGAGCTTTCTGTCATCAGCAAACTTGCTGACAGTACTCCTTAATCCCTCATCCAGTTCATTTATGAGTAGATTGAATAGGACTGGTCCCAGCACCAACCCTTGGGGAATTCCACTAGATACAGGCTTCCAGCTAGATTCTGTCTCATTGACCACTACTCTCTGGCTTCTATCCTGCAGTCATTTCATGATCCACCTCACTACCCGGTCGTCCAGACCACGCTGCCTCAGTTTGGCTCCGAGGATGCTGCAGGAGTGTGTGTGAAATGCTTTGCTGAAGTCAAGATAGACCACATCCACCGCTCTGCCATCATCTATCCACCTGGTTAAGCCCTCATGAAAGGTTATGAGGTTGGTCAAGTATGACTTCCCTTTGGTGAAGCCATATTGACTGTCCCTAATGATCCTCTTGTCCTTGATGTGCCTAGAGACAGCATCAAGGACAAATTGTTCCATCACCTTTCCTGGCATGGAGGTGAGGCTGAGCATATGTAAATTCTCTTGCTTTTTAATAAGCAATTGCATATTTCCAAAAAGATTGCACTTAGTACTCAATGATCCAGCTTGAGTTAAACTGTGCAGCTTTGAAAATGAAGCACTGCTAGCTGTGATTCTTTGCCTCCACTTTTTTGCTATGGTGAGCATCTCAAAAATCAAGATAAAAACAACCCCCCAAAACCATTTTCCAGGCTGTAGGAAGGGTTGTTAATGAGTAGAAGAATTTGAACATGGGAATTGTAGTTTCATATTGAGTGGATCTACTCAATAGCTCTGGGCGTAGGATAAGATTTTAGAAGAAACAGTGTCAGCTGAAAGTATTTGTATATATATGTCTTGAGAATCAAGCAAATACTTGAATCCCCTCAAATACACAATCTAGGTGCTAATTTTTCAGAACCCCTAATTGTCACTTGGCTGAATTGCATGTTTACCTTGTTGAGTGAGCTGTGGGCCGCATAGCTTGTACCTAGCTTTCCTCAGCCTTTCTGTGTTCTTTGAGTAATCCATCCTGCTTTTACAGGTCACAGACAGGTCTGTCAGAGATCTGCCACAATGTCTTGTTCGCCATTGCACCTCATGGGGTACACAGATAATAGCAGCAGTAATATTCTAAGCATTTTAAACAATCTGACATAAATACATGAAGAGAAATAATTAGGCATTGAATGTATTTACCTGTTCTCGTCCGTACAAACATGTCAGCAACATAGATGGCATCAGAAACGTAATCAATAATAAACCAGATCGCTAAGTAGTCATGCTGAAGCTCATCAAAACAAGCTCTGAATAGAGGACAAAAACAAATTACCATGACATGAAAACTAAATACTTGCTTAAGAGTAAAAGAATATTACATCAATTTAAGGATATGATCATTTAACAAGAAATTTTACATAGTCTTAAATAAAGGAGTACATCACCTGGCAATGATCATGGTCCAGTTGTACATGACAGGCATTGTGATGCAAAACAACCAGTTGTAGTACAGATTTCCTGCTGGATCAATAATGAAAACATCTTTCTTCTTCCTAAGTGATAGACAAGGGGAAAGAACAGACAACCCGCCCAGAAATTTCATGAGACTCTTCAAATATACACAACAAGTTTTGAGAAATTCAGAATTCTAGACATTGTTACCATAAAATAAATGGTAACAGCAGTGGTGTGTACCTTCACTCACTGGAATATAAGCATGTCATTTGCAGGATGTCCATTACTTTTATTAGACTAAGATAGCAGGTCCTACATGAAAAATACTCACTCTTCTTTATTTTCTTTCTTCTTGGATTTATCTTTACTTTTGGTTTTCTCCTTCTTTTTCTTGTTCTTTTGGGTGTCTCCATCCTTTTTTTTTTCTAACTTGCTAAGAAACAGATTTACATTGTCAGTTGTTGCAGACTAAGTGTGAGTTACAAATAGCAGAGTTAATACTCCATTTCTTACCTCTTCTTTTCTTTTTTCTTTTTCTTCTCCTCTCTAAGGAAAAGAAAAACAAGATGCATTCATGGGATGCACAGAGCCCTCACTTCCACGGTTATTTATTAGAATAATTTGAACTCAGTAAGGATAACATTACACTTAGATGTTTGGACATCCAAAACTGTGTAACTTATTGTATCCACATAGAAATTCTTCTATTTTAAATGAATAGATATCATACCAATAACTTTAATATTGAGAACAATCGTCATAACTGATGTGCATGGAGTAAAATGTACACACAGTCTCTGTGAATTAGCTGAATGACATAACTGTTAATAAAGGAATGATTATCTGTATTGTCTTTGTTGCTGCTTAATCAGCTGGTACTGAGGTACTCTCCTTTGAGGAAATAGCAAAGATACTCACTCATCTTTATTACTATTGTTGTTAATGTTGTAGTTCGCAAGCACACCGGGTAGATACCAACGCCTAGGGAACAGCAAAGCAACACAGTTATGAGACATAGGCTGGAATATGAAGAAACATTTAAGCAAAATTGTTCTGGATTGTTTCTCAGCATTTTAGAATCATAGAGTCATAGAACACCTTCATCTGGAAGAGACTCACAAGGTCGTAGAGTCCAACCTTTTCCCAGCCCTATCAGCATCACTACACCCTGTCCCCCAACACAACATCTACCCTTCTCATAAGACATGGGCGACCTCCAGGGATGGGGACTCAATCTCCTCCCTGGGCAGCTGTTCCACTGTCTGATAGCCCTTTCAGGAAAAAAATTCTTCCTGACATCCTACATGAATCTCCCCTGGTGCAGCTTAAGGCCATTTCCCCTCATCCTATCACTGGCCACTAGGGAGGACAGAGCAATCCCCGCCTCTCTACAACCTACTTTCAAGTAGTTGTAGAGAGCAAGAAGGTCTCCCCTCAACCTCCTCTTTTCCAGGTTAAACAGCCGTAGATCCTTCAGCAGTTCCTCACACAAAGCCTGTTCCCTTCAGTCATGGGCTAAGATATCAAAAGGAAAAGCCCAGATTTTAGTGTCCTAAATATTTACCAGAAGCAATATATGACAGTCTTAAGAACTTTATTAATAGAAGGTGAAGAAAGTGAGATGATGACAATCATTAGTTCAGATTAGAAGAGGAGAAGAACCCCAAAGAGCCCCAGAATTTTACATGTGACATACCTGTTCTCCCCTTTGTCCACCAGTTTATGGTCCTCACTGATGTCTTGCACTACCAAGCTGGGAACAATTGTGTGGGAGTGATGGGTGTCAATCACTCCTACCTTCATGATCAAGCTTGTCTTACCTTGAATAATTGAGGAACAGTGATTTAGAAAAGGATCAAGTAATTTTGCAACTAGCAGAAGGAATGAGCAATTTCCTTTTCTTCTGGTTATCAATCCTTTAGGTCCTTGCTTCCGCCAAAGCCAACAGTATTTTCAGTTCTCTCTCTCCCATGACATTCTCACCAGATGAGAAATGGCACTGTGGGTGCCTCAGTGTGCCAAATGACCAGGCAACTGCTGATAAAGTGAATGTTCAACACATCTATCTCTTAGCAGAAACATTGATCTAGGTCTTTTTCCTGAGCCTAACCAGTTACTTTGAAACTATGTAGACAATTGTGTTTGAAACTTGTACCACTGTTTAATTTGGGTTTGGAGAGAAGCTCAAAACCTTCTGTATTGATAAGGATAAAAAGAATAATGTGTGGGTAACCGCCTGATAAACTGAGAAGCATCCATTGGCTGGATGTCCAAAGAAACCTCTGTATGTCTTGCGTCTGCGATTTATACTCTATTGAGAGCAAAGAGTACCTTCTGTAACTAGGAAGTTAAGACTGATGTAGTAGAGTTTCCTTTCTTATAGAGCAGCTAGGATATCAACACCTAAAAAGAAATGGTAGTGGCTCTTCCTGTCTGTTCATCTCAGTATTAAAAAAGTGAAAATGTTGTAGAGTACAGAATTAACAAAGGGAATTCTAGTCGACAGTCTTCCTGGCACTGGAATAAATCACGTCTGCTCTCTCTTTTTTGCCACTATATCTAGAATTGTCTCTGTTATATCTTGACATCAGTGAGACCGCCAGCTCTCTGAGCATTAATTGTGTCTACAAGTGTGATTCATTTTTGGCAGGGCCATTTAGATAGGTTTATAAACTATTTGCTCTCTACTGACATAACAATATCCCTGCATATGTAAAATCAGAGTATAGAGAAGCCTGTAAGCCACAAATGGTAAAGGAGTGGCTGTATATAAATCATGGAATCATAGAATGGCCAGGGTTGCAAGGGACCTTAAAGATCATCCAGTTCCAACCCCCCTGCACAGGCAGGGACACCTTCACTAGAGCAGGTTACTCAGGGCCCCAGCCAACCTGGCCTTCGACATTGCCAGGCATGAGGCAGCCACAACTGCCTTGGGCAGCCTGTTCCAGCATCTCACCACCCTCACAGCAAAGAATTTGTTCCTCATGTCCAACATCAGTGTCCCCTCTTCAAGTCTGTAACTCATTTCCCTTGTCCTCTTGCTACCTGTGATTCACTAATGAAATTAACTGCCACAGAACAAATCAGTCTTTAAAAAGGTACTTCCACTATCAAGTCAAGCACACTGTGGAAGAGAAGCAGGATGATTGATCTACCATATTACTGACAGACTTTCCTTACTAGTCAGTGAAACAGAAAATAATCCTCTATGGGAAATAGGAGAGGAACCCCAAGTTTCCAGCTGTCATGAGACACAAATGGCACATGGTGAAAAAAAGATGCAGCAACATCATTCCACAACCAGCAAGATAAAGATTGAGGAGTAAAGTTTGCTCTCCCACAAATAGTCCTAAATGTAGTCCAATATTGCAAGAAAGTCTTTAAATGCTGAAGATCTAAGATGCTCTGTATAAAGTTTCCAGGTTTGTAAGACATAGTAAACGTTAGTTGGATTCACCAGGAGCCTCAAAGCTGTGGCAGGGTTTTGACTCACTCACTGCAAGGGTAGCTTTTGTTTGGAGGTGTGGCGGTTGTCTGGCAGGCTGAATTAAGCAGCTTTATGTCTGCTTACAGGTGCTCTGAAAGCTCTGCTAATACTGCCACATAAAATTTCATCCTGATGTAACCTGTATACTCGACAGAGCCACAGTGAAGCCCACACAGCTCACAAATAACGATGCAAAATAAAGCTGCGTTCAACCACCTCCAATCACTTGGCACCAGACAAAGGCAAATGCATTAATCTCAAGGCAAATCATTACTCCAACACAGTGGCTTTTAAACCAGCCACTTCAAAGGCACTGCTGAGACAGGCGAATAGTGAAGAGGTGATTGGGCACAATCAGCATGGCTTCAACAAGGGCAAGTCCTGCCTGACGAATCTGGTGCCCTTCTATGGACAGGTCACAACATTAATGGATGAGGGGCGGGCGACTGATGTCATTTACCTGGACGTCAGCAAAGCCTTTGACAGTGTCCCAGCACCACATTCTGGTCTCCAAGCTGGTGGAACACGGCTTTGATGGGTAAGGAACTGGCTTGATGGCCACACCTAGAGAGTGGTTGTCGATGGATCCATGTCACAGTGGAGGCCAGTGACAAGCAGAGTCCCTCAGGGATCAGTCCTGGCACCAGTCTTGTTCAACATCTTTGTCGCTGACATGGACAAGGGCATTGAGTGCACCCTCAGCAAGTTTGCTGATGACACCAAGCTGTGTGGTGCAGCAGACACGCTGGAGGGCAGGGATGCCATTCAGAGGGACCTGCACAGGCTGGAGAAGTTGGCACAGGCCAACCTCATGACGTTCAGCAAGACCTGCATCTGGGTCGAGGCAATCCAAAGTACAAATACAGGCTGGGCAGTGACTGGCTGCAGAGTAGCCCTGAGGAGAGGGACTTGGGGGTGCTTGTGGACGAGAGGCTCAACATGAGCCAGCAGTGTGCACTTGTGGCCCAGAAGATAAACCTGATCCTTGGCTGCATCAGGAGAAGTGTGGCCAGCAGGTCCAGGGAGGTGATTCTCCCCCTCCACTCTGGTGAGACCCCACCTGGAGCACTGCATCCAGTTCTGGAGCCCTTATTAGAGGAGGGATGTGGAGACGCTGGAGGAGGGCCGCGAGGATGATCAGAGGGCTGGAGCACCTCTCCTATGAGGACAGACTGAGAGAATTGGGTCTTTTCAGTCTGGAGAAGAAGAGGCTTCAAGGTGACCTTGTTGTGGCCTTTCAGTATCTGAAGGGAGCCTTTGCTGGAGAGGGATTATTTAGGATGGCACATACTGACAGGAGTAGGGGGAATGGAGCAAAGCTGGAGATGAGTCGATTTAGAGTGGATATGAGGAGAAAGTTCTTCACTGTGAGAGTGGTGAAAGCCTGGAATGGGTTGCCCAGGGAGGTGGTTGTGGCCCCATCCCTGGAGGTGTTTAAGGCCAGGTTGAATGGGGCTCTGGCCAGCCTGGTCTAGGGTGGGGTGTCCCTGCCTGTGCTGGGGGGGTTGGAACTGGATGATGGTTCCTTCCTACCCTGAGTGACTCTGATTCCATGGCTTCTCCAGTGAGGTGAGCCTGCTCTGGCAGGGGGATTGGACTAGATGATCTTTTGAGGTCTCTTCCAATCCCTTATGATTCTATGAAATAAGGACTCCAGATACCAGCATTTCTACATAGAAATGTGTTGTTCATGGTTACATTGACTCCCTGAGTCTTCTGCAATTTCAAGAGCAAAGAAATGGTCTTTGTGCTCTGCAGACCTACAGACGCACTAGATGGTAAAAACTAGGAGAAGCAGGACAGGTAGAAAAATCTTAGCCTAGAGTTTGGGCAAAAATTAATACCCGCTTCATTCCCCGCTTCTTCAGGTAAAGACAGTTTTCTGTGCATTTTTGCAAAGAAACATGGTCCTCCAGTTCCGTTACTATCTTGGTGCTGTGCTGGAGGAGCTGTGGCAGATGTGCGCAGGATATGCCGCACAAGAGGAGCTGATATTTGGGCAGACTCAGGCAGTGGAAGCACTGAGCAGGCATTGAGTATGTCTCCAAATCATCTGCACTTGGAAACTACCAGTATTTACTCACTTGTGGTCTCAAAATATTCAATTTGAATGTTGGCCTCAAGTGACTGCTACAGCCATCTGCATTATTTGCCGTTCAGTCAGGAAACGGGGAACAGAAAGATCTGCATGTTCCATTAGTCTCAAAGGAAATTGTGGGGAGTTTTAACACTTTTGAGTGTGACACACAGAAATGCTAGTGCAACACATGCCCTCCTCACACTGTACAGAGACAGTAAATGCTGCTGGTTTGGGCACTGCAGTGACCTCATTACAGCAGGTGTCTGACAAAACCCAAACACTGCAGAAGCACAGCAGTAAGTGTCATGCTAAACTTGGTGGGTCCAGAAGTCACCTGTATGCATTTTATAATTACATTATAGATGTTTTCCAAACAAAACATTTCAGAGAGGTTTTTCACTAAGCTGTGTCACTGCCATGTTTTCCTGTCACATGTGGTTTGGGTTTGTTTTCATGGTCCAATAGTCCTTTTCACATGAGCACATGCAGGTGGTGGAGTCCAGAAGGTACTGCGAGTCTCAGATTGTTACCACATAGTTTTTACTGTGTCATCACAACTGCTTTGCTTTTATTACCTTGGATTTTAAAATGTGACTACTCTGTTAAACAACATTTTCAGACACTATGACCTAAAACCTAATTCTACTGACTACTGTATGGGAAAATCTTCCGGGCTGCAGGAAAATGGAGGCAGCATTATCCTTTTACAGGACTGCAGAGGATGGAAGATCAGTTACCCACTCTTATGTTCTTTTATTTTACCTATTTCTCACTTACTGGCCCATCAAATCCACTTCTCTAGCCAGCATTTACAAAGAGAAAATATTTTGAGTAAGGATATCTTGGAACAGAATTTGGCATCATAGAAAGATCTACTCTTTTTTGTCAAAAAAAGCAGCAACCCCCCTCCTTCATTAACACCGAAACATACAGTGTGTTACTGTGAAATCTCTGAGGTGCAAAGGGGCCTCAGCGGTGGTGCCGTGAGCAGTTCCATTACTGTACAGACTTACCTTGGGAATGTAATCTGCTGCTTCCAATAGCAAGGCCAGTCCTTTAAATCAGCTGTGTTTCCTTACTGCATCAGCAGAGCCACCGTGAAAAGTAATTCTAGTCAACATTCCGTACGTAAGTATCTCATCAGTCGATTTCTCCAACGGCCAGCCTCTTGTGCAGTCCTCTGAATTATTCCCGAGGAAGAACACGGATATTAAAGGAGGATTTCCTTGACCTAGTGGTGGATTTCGAGATTTAGAGAGAGATGAAAGGGACAGTGGCAGCAGCTATTATCCCTCACCTGAGCAGAAGCTTACTAGCCCTGTCAATACACACAAGAAGAGACAAACATAGGAGCATACTCTGCCTTGAAACTTAAGAAAACATGAATGTAAATGGTGATAAAGTCAACACTGCCTGCTGGCCCCTTTTCCTGATAGTGCAGATGCTGTTATTATGGTAACAGGTCTTTGCTAGAATAAATCCCTGTAACTAAAAATGTTCTTATGTTGATCATAGTGCAGAATAGCAGGAGGTGACTGCTTTAAACTACTGATAGTTTAAAAAAGCTAATGAGATGTGAATATGTATTTGGTAGGGAAGTAATGATGCCCCTATACTCTGCACTCATAAGACCACACCTTGAGTAGTCGGTTTAGTTTTGGGCACCAGAGTATAAGAAGGACATGGAGGTGCTGGAGCAGGACCAAAGAAGGGCAGTGAATCTGAGGAGAGGTCTGGCAAACAGGCCCTATGGAGAATGGCTGAGGGAATGGGGGTTATTTAGTCTAGAGAAGGGGAGGCTGAGAGGAAACCTTATTGCTCTCTACAACTGTCTAAAATGAGGTTGTAGTGAGGCTGGTGCTGGACTCTTCTCCCAAATTACTAATGATAGGATGAGGAGAAATGGCCCAAAATTGCATCAGCAGAGGTTTAGATTGGATCTTAGGAAGAAGTTCTTTCCTGAGAGGGTGGTTGAGCACTGGAACAGGCTGCTCAAGGAGGTGGTGGAGTCCCCATCTCTGAAGGTGTTTAAAAAATGAGTAGCCACGGCACTTGAGGCCATGGTCTAGTGGTTAGGGAGGTGTTGGGATGAGGGCTGGACTTGATGATCCTAGAGGTTCTTTCCAGCTATGATGATTCTATGATTAGTGGAAAATGCTATGATGATGAAGTTTGAACACACTGAACTCAACTTCAAGCTCAGTATGTATTAGGACTTGCCAGTTGGTTTGTAAATTAGCTGCAGGCCTCCTCCATTAGAAATATGTGAGAGTTCATCTGTAGTGGCTGCACAATCAAGAAAGCCCCTGCAGAAAGAAAATATTGGCCTATTTGCTTACCTCAGCCCTTTATTTCACTGTTGGCTTTCACAAGGATGAGGAAAACTGCACTCTCGGAAGCCTGCATGCTGGATTTTTTTGAATGTGGCATTTTTTCAGCCATGATGGCCCACTTGGGGAAAGCAAACAAGTTATTGCTGAGCATGAAATCCAGCTTAGAAAATCTTTCAA
This sequence comes from Rhinopomastus cyanomelas, assembly GCA_013400115.1. Lineage (NCBI taxonomy): Eukaryota > Metazoa > Chordata > Aves > Bucerotiformes > Rhinopomastidae > Rhinopomastus > Rhinopomastus cyanomelas. The sequence goes on along the minus strand of VXBP01001440.1, from coordinate 5,640 downwards.
GCAGCAAAAAAAGTGAAAGTTCAAAACTGAGTCTGAATCTGAACCGGTATCTTTGTCATGACTGAGACATAACTGAAGCTATTGAGTTACTTTTCAACTTTCGTTCATAGCAGACAGAATCCAGGAAAGCAGTCCAGGATTAAGACACGTGCGCTTCCTTAATCAAGAGCAGGAGGAAGCAGTGCCTCTGGTCTTCATATTAAATGGTTCAAGTCTCTCAGTCCAGGTGACTGAGTGGTCATTCATACGTGGTTCAATAAGCTCTACATTTAATCACTAACACAAAATGAAGCTCAGCATCACAGGTTGGCCTCCAGACCAGAGAAACCAATTAGACTGCTTCTCTGGCTTTCCAACCCTGAAGAGAGGCAGTCCATTTCCTAGGAAGGAGAATATACATTTGAAATGTAAAATACTAAAGCTTTAAATAAAATATTAATGGGCAACAAGGAAATGCTTAACATGGTGCCCAGCAGAAACCAGATAGACAAATCTACAGCAGGGTATCCAACATAAAACAAAAGGGCAAAAAATTGAATAACCTACTGTAATTCTGGCAGATAATTTACTGTTGTTTTCACAGGGCTGAAACACAACTCTTTGGAAAGCTAGTCAGGCAGCTGTCACCCTTTCCTCTGACAGAGCCATTAGTTCAGTATTAATCTGTGCAGCCATTTTCCCCATGGTTCTGTGTGCCAGTGAAGAAACCTGCACTGATGGGAGAATGACCGCACCGACAGATTAATGTTTTACAAGGGCAACTTTAATCTGTGTCTGTATATTGCTTTGTCATCATCTGTAATTCTTCTCAATCCTATTAAAGCTCTGAAACCTGTAGTTTCAGACACCCATAACCAAAAAACTAGGTACAGTATAGGCAAGTATTTATGAATAAGTAGACTTTAGGGGCACAACATCACCTTTCAGCATCCTGTTTGTAGCTGTGTAGGCAGATGGGTGTTTGGACTGGTGCCGCAGTTGTAGCTGGCTAATCTCTTGCAATTATTCTTCCGTGCTTTCTAGTGCTGATTTCAGCAATGCATGTGATGTCAGAAGTGCTACAGCTGAGAAGGCTTCAGGTATATTTAACGCTCTGTGTAGACTGGTGTTACAGGTGGAGAGAAAGTCTGATGGCGAGAGGCTGAGGGAGCTGGGAGTGTTTAGCCTTGAGAAGAGGAGGCTCAGGGGAGACCTTATTGCTGTCTACAACTACCTGAAGGGAAGTTGTAGTCAGGTGGGAATTGGGCTCTTCTCCCAGTCAACTAGTGCCAAGTTGAGAGGGAAAGGCCTGAAGATGTTATGGAAAGGGTGATCAGAGCCTGGAATGGACTGCCCAGGGCAGTGGTGGACTCACCACCCCTGGAGGTGTTGAAGGACAGAGTGGCTGTTGCCCTTAGTGCTCTGGTCTGGCATCTGTGGTGATGTTAGGTCCTGGTCCGGACTGGATGAGCTCAGAGGTCTTTTCCAGCCTCAGTAGTTCTGGGATTCTGTGAATTTCAGTGTCATAAAGCACAATCAGCCCCGATGAGACTTGGTGATCGGAAAACCACGAGTGCAAACAGTATCTCCACCAGTGCTGGTACTGTAGTTTTACTTCTGCTTTAAATAGATGCTTGATAGAGAGGGAAGAAGTAGAGGCAATTTGAGATGTGTGTTGGCATGTCACATGCCCATATGACCATGACGCTGGAATTGGAAAGCACTGGCCAGACTGCAAGCCTTCTGTGGACTTGAGTGGTACCAGGCACACAGCATGCTGAAGGACTATGTCAAAGCTTTTTAGCTTCCAGGCCCAGATCCTAGTTTTAGCATGACTACTCAGAGCAGGGATTGGCACCTCTGAAATTCCTGTGGGCATGCAAAGTACTCTGTCTGGCCATGATGCTATTCTTGTGCAACGTTAGCCTGCAATGACATTATTCTAGCGCCACCCAGGTTGGGGTGGCTTGAGAAGTCACTTCTCCCAACAGTGTGGTAAATGCTGCTGTGAGTATCATAGAATCATCAGCGTTGGAAAAGATCTTCAGGATCAGAAAGTCCAACCATCCACCCTACAACCCCAAACGACTAGTCCATCTCCTGAAACACCATGTCTGCCCATTTTTTCAACCCCTTCAGGAACAGTGCCTCCAGTCCCTCCCTGGGCATCCTGTTCCAAGGCCTCCCGACTCTTTCTGGGCAGAAGTTTTTCCTAAGATCCAATCTGACCCTCCCCTGGCACAACCTGACCCCATTTCCTCTTGTCCTATCACTGGTCACTAGGAAGAAGAGACCAACCCCCACCTCACTACAGCCTCCCTTCAGGTAGTTGTAAAGAGCAGTGAGGTCTCCCCTTACCCTCATCTTCTACAGGCTGAACAGCCCCAGATCATAGGATCATAGGATCATAGGATGTTAGGGGTTGGAAGGGACCCAAAGAGATGATCGAGTCCAACCCCCCTGCAGGAGCAGGACAAAACTGTCTAACACAGATCACAGAGGAAAGCATCCAGGCGGGCCTTGAAAGTCCCCAGAGAAGGAGACTCCACGACCTCCCTGGGGAGTCTGTTCCAGTGCTCTGTGACCCTCACAGCAAAGAAGTTCCCTGTTGTGTTGAGGCGGAACCTCCTCTGCTGCAACTTACACCCATTGCTCCTTGTCCTATCATAGGGAGTAAGTGAAAAGAGCCTGTCCCCCCACTCCTGGCCAGCCTTCAGATGCTTATAAATATTTATCAAATCTCCCCTAAGTCTTCTCTTCTCCAGACTAAAAAGCCCCAAGTCCCTCAGCCTCTCCTCATAAGCCATGCCCTCCTGTCCCCTAATCATCCTCGTAGCCCTCCGCTGGACCCTCTCCAGCAGATCCCCGTCCCTCTTAAACTGGGGGGCCCAAAACTGAACACAGTACTCAAGATGAGGCCTCACC
>VXBP01001439.1:21397-42246 GCA_013400115.1 Rhinopomastus cyanomelas | reverse complement strand
TAATGATTCTATGATTCTATGATTCTATGATGAATCTCTGAGCAACCTGATCTATGTAGAGTTGTCCCTGTGTAGGGAGATTCGACTAGATGACCTCTAGAGGTCCCTTTCAGCCTAGATCATTCTATGATTCTGTGATTCTATTTGTCTCGCAGTATCTCCAGCTTCTAGTTTATGGCTTTTTGCTTACTCCTAGTATGGAAGAAGGGGTTTGGCATGAGAGAGCAGATGCAGTGCATTGAACTCTGTTCTTAAGCTACTCAGACAGCATTAATGCCAGAGTGTTGCATTTGCCTCCCAATGCTGAAAAGGCAAGGCCAGAATCTACAGGGGACAGGAGGATTGTGAAAACAGTAGTTCTGTAAAAAGGATATTCTGCAGGTTCACAGCAGACATCAGGTGTCTAGATCTTAGTCAAAACTGGCCAGGAGAAAACTCTCAGTTGTTAACTATGTCCACTAAGGTTGTGCCTCCTTCTTAAAAGAAAACAAAATTATATCCACCCCACAAATTTTTTCATTTCAAACCCAGAGGAACTGATGAGCGCCAGACAATGTACCAGGCCAGAGAGAATTATTTTGTCATAGATGGAGCCGCTCTTACATTGGATTGCTGAACTAAATCACCATCATCTGGGACAATAGTGACGAAAATGGAAGTCTCAATACCACATTTTGGTCCTAGTAGCTTGAAAATCAAAAAGATACCCATTTTAATCTGTACCTAAAGAGAAGACAGCTAAATAGAGAGCACAAATCTGTAAATCCCAAGTATTTGTGCCAGTGCTATGCTGGTAATGTTGGGGAATTGCAAAAATTTTGGAATTGCAACTATTTGTTCTTTAAATGAATTTGTGGACTTATTGTTTCACCTCAAGATATTTCTAGCAAAATTCTGTCGTGGCTGTAGAACCATGAGGTTATATTTATTTTCTGCAAATTAACTCAAGATAACAGGTAAATGTCTCAGATATTTTCCTACTTGGTCTACAGCCATTAAGAAAAAATGAAGGAGTGTAAGTACACACAGAGATGAGCTGGACTTTCATTGGAGATTTCTTCCATGAAGCACACTAGCTATGAAAAATCCTAAAGACATTCCTTTTCTTCCTATAATAATCAGTCATTACCTTGATTTCTTACAATGAAGCTTTGTCATGTAAGGTGAAGAACCAGCCCATCAAAGCTTTCATTAGGAAGCAGTACCATGGCAGGGGCTCCAAAGTAAAAGGGTTTGACTCAGTTTTGGTTTAAGTCTGTATTATTCAATATGTAAATTTTTTTCCATACTTTTTAGTACCTTAGCTCCTCTTTGTGGCAATGGGAAGCAACACGGGAGATGGCTATATGGTGGCATCCCGAACGGCGCGTGTGCTCTTCTTTTATTAACAAATACAGACTTATGTCAGTTGTTGACAAACTTCTGATTGGCACCCGCCACCTTGTGGTGTAATATGATTGGTCAAAGCCTGCGTGCTGTGCACGTGCTCTGTGCATGCATGCCCATATAAAAGGAGGTTATATAAGTAAGTGCAGCAGGTTGGTCTCCGGCTACATCCCAGATATGGTGTGCCGGTATCCTGGGATGCTTCAGGAGGAACAGAAAATGCCCACACCTCTTGGCTTCTGTGGTGTCTCCCTGCACTTAATTATCAAAATTTGAGTTTGTTAGTGAAGAAACCCGTCTCCATGTAAATAATGCACCACAACATTCATAAGCAAAATTTTCTATTCCACGTTTTAAATAATCACTGAAACGTGGCAGTGTTTCATATAGCTGGCTGCATAGTTTGCCTTTACATCTATAATTTAATTTATTTGTTTCTTATAAAATTATATAGAAATCCATAACTTAATGTGTTGGAGCAATTCTGGCTAAAAAAAGGAAATACAAGTAGTTAGAAATAAAGTGGAAGTTCAGCAGAAATGTTTTATACATATTTAAATCATTTTAATATGATGGGAATTTTCAACTTTATTATAAAATATAATGGAACTGCTTATCCCACAAGCATCTTCTTTTTAATTATTGATATATCTTCTCTCTTTGCTTTTTTCTCTTTGTGTGGGAAGGTGGGTGCTTTTTGGATTTTCTTTTACTCAGAATTGCTTTCTGGATTCCTGTAGCATATATTATGCATTAGCTGAAAACACAGCTTCCATCACGGTCTCTTAAGAATAAGTTCAACTACTTTTAAGTCTCAAGCAGTCTGAATGTGAATAGTCTCAAATGTTTGGCCTGCTTTTATTTTGGTTAAACCCATAGACATTGTGAAAGGCTCAGTTCTGAAGTTGTTACTCTGTTATGTGCTATGTCAGTTCAAATTACTCCAGTGAAAGACTATCAACATTTACAGACTTTGTAAGGTTTTAAAGCTGATATTCAATTTTGTTTCTCATTAAGTCCTGTTAGTATTCCTTTTTTTCCTTTTTTTTTTTTTTTTCCTGTTTATATTCAGCCATGAAGCTAAACTCTTTGACATGTGGGACTGGAAGGCGCACTGACTTCCTGAGGTGGTCGAAAGCATCTGTGTGCTAGATGTTTTGTACACAGTGGTCCATAAAGTGTATATCTCCAATTAGCTCAGGTGTCAAAAGCTACAAAAGACCTCCAGTGTTTCATTAAGTCATAGTTGAAAAGAAGAAAATTCATCAACTATAAGAAGCCACAGGAAGAGAGTAGATGGTCTCATTTCATATTTAAACCATGAAGTTTACTTGGTGTGATGCTTTTTGCTATAGATTAAGGAAAAAAACAAATAACAATTAAGATTTTTAAAAATTATTGTTAAATTTTACAAAGCAGTTCACGTGATCACTTGAATTACTGATCAAGACACACCAGCTAAGGACTAGGGAGGAAGAGCAGTACCACTGGGAGATCCATAAATGAGCAAGTTAGGTTTGGAAAACATGCTCTGCAAGGTGCAGCTGATGGAATTGGTGTTATTCATTCTGGAGAGGAGGAGGCAGCTAAGAAGAGACCTTATCACTCTATACAACTACCTAGAAGAAGGTTGCAGCAAGGCTGGTGCTGGTCCCAAATTACTAACGATAGGATGAGAGGAAATGGCCTCAAGTTACATCAGGGAAGGTTTAGATTGGATCATAGGAAGAAGTTCTTTACTGGGAGTGGTTGGACTGCCCAGAGAGGTGGTGGAGTCAACATCCCTGAAAGTGTTTAAGAAAAGAGTAAACAGAGCACTTGAAGCTGTGGTCTAGGGTTTAGGGAGATGTTGCTATAAGGGCTGGACTTGATAATGTTGGAGGTCCTTTCCAGACATAATGATTCTATGACTCTAAGTTTCTATTCCTGCAGAGCGTGCGTGTATTTTGAAGAAGCCGAAAAAGAAATAATTTTATATATATATATATGTGTGTATATACATATATACATATTTATCAGGAAATACTGTGGGAAGGAAATTAAAGGCCTGAGCATTTCTAATGTTGACCTTAATTATGAAACTCATTCATGGGTTATAATGGTGTCAGGGAGAAAGTTTTCCCTACAGAAGCTCTATGGTTTTCTAATCTTTACAAGCTAGTGGAGTTGTGGATTCATCATAGCTCTGTTGAAGCCACATGATTAGTGCTTGGCAAGATAACAGATTATATTAACTTTCACAGTATTTATCCACAGCACTTGTGGGAGCCTGCCAAGATACGTCTCCATCCTTGTCAGCTGCACACAGTCTTTGCCTACCCACCAGCACTAAGAGAAGTGCTACGATCTTGAGCTTCTGGGAACAATACTTTCTGCTTTAAATGTTTTCAGGAAAAGAATGCTTCACTCAATTGGCTGGTCATTGAGTTCCATATGGTCATTGCTGTACATTACTCCATAATGACTAAGCAAAACTATAGGATGTCATTGCCAAATCCATACCATCTTGTTTGTTAAATTTCTCAATCAACTTTTTATATGTTGATTGCCGTTGATTCATCAAAGTGACGTGTCAATTAATATTCTTGACGCAAAAATTTTAAAAAAGTGTTGATGGTAACAGCTGTCATGGATCAAGTGGCAAGTGATGTGATAAACAGGTCACTGAGTGCTTTTATATGATCAGTACATTCTAACTAACAAGCTAACTTGGCAACATTGACTGAATAATTCAATCTTGTCATTTTATGAAGTAGGTTCCAAAATAATGAATTGCTGCAGCTTAGTAAGTTATCAAGCACACTTTCCTCAGGAGACCTGTGGGTTTAATACTGTCTCCTACTTCCCCATCCCTCAGCAATGACAGACTCTAGTGTGTTCATTAAAGCCTGCTGCTCTGTGTAACTTGTGCATGAGTTTTTGGTATAAATCATATTTCAAAATCCTTAAGTATATAGCTAAAAAACACATTATTCTGTTAGAGAGTCTACCCAGTTCCTGTTATGGCTCTTTGTGAGATCTCTTGAATATTGGTACGTAGATTGATCTCAGCTATCAGAAAAAGACCCGGAATTGTATAATAATGACACTTGTGGAAATTGCTGTGACAGCTCACCTGTGTGAAGGAACAAGGCTGCGTTCTTAACAGGAAAGGATTTTCCAATGTGTACTTGAAGCTTTTGTGCTCTGCTTAGTCACGTCTTCTGCCTGGTCAGAGGTGGAGGTGTATGTGGCCAGACACCCCTGCTCCTCATTAAAAGATTAGCAACAGCAAACACAGGCCACTGGTTAAATTCTTTCTCGTGTCATATGAATGTCTACCTCTTCAAGTCTGAAAGAGGATTGTTGGATTAAATGCTTTTTCATAAATTGGACTGAAACATTTCTCTCAACAGGAAGAACTAGCAGCAGACTTTAGCAGAGGTTTTCACAAAGTCTTCAGCCCCTCACATCCTTCCACCCCAGTCTGCGGCTATGGCAGTAGTTGATACATGCCTGAACATTGTGGGCAAAGTATCCTGCATGCATCATCGTGGAAGCTGAGACAGTGCAGCCTCTCTTGCAAGGAGCTTCATAAGACTATCACGTTACATTGACCCTGGTGTAACACAGACCGTTTTAGCTGGAGAAACTGAAGTCCTTCTTCTTCCTTCTCTGTCACCAATCTGTTTCACCCCCAAACGTTAAAAAATTCAGAGTATTCTAGTGAGAGGTTATGGCAGTCTTTCATTTTTCCTTGAAGATCCCATGGTTTCTTGACGTACTTGATATTCTGGTTTTGCAGAAATGAAAAGGAGAATAGGTTGATCAGAACAATGAATATGTCTGCTGGAAGTTTTCCAAGTCAGGTAAAGAGTTCAATCCTAGATTTTTCATCCCTAGTGACTAAAACTGACAGTTTTTATTTTTTAATTTAGCAGTCCTTGTTTTGTGGACAATCGGAGATTACTGGAAGAAAATCTGCCGGTTATTCAGACTTAAAATTACGTTTGTAACGGATGACTATAAAGCACCAGGAAGGCTACCTAAAGAAATCTGTGCAGTGAGCCTTGACTGCAAGAAAATGTTGGATTTGACTAGACTGGCCTAGGGTGGCTGACAGCAGGAATTGTAATGAGCAAGTTTGCCAGAAAAATAGGTATTTATATTTGTGCTTCTCCAGCATCAGCCGTTAAGAGAAAGAAATGAACCTTTCAAAGTATGCCATGAAAACATGGTGAATCTTCACTGCAAATTGAAATGGATGCTAAATTGAGTCTGCAGATCTTATTATTTGTTTAGTGCTAGAGGTGTTCCTGGCACATAAGAAGACTAGGTCCTTGCCCTAAGGAGCTTGCAATCTAACTTAGATAGCAACAGATGATATAGACCTGATAGTGAATGAGTGAAAAGAAAGGACAGGATACCAGATAAGAAAACGGGTTAGTGGCATCGGGAGAACATTCTTTTTATAGAGGAACTTTTTGGAATTTCTTACCAGTTTGTTAACTGATTTACTGTATTTTAAGCTTTTTGAATATCTGTGTAACAAATAAATCATAATGCCCATATGAAATAGAGTTATTTTCTTGAAATGTTCAGGGGCAGAAGCACAAGGCAAAGTTAGATGATATTTACCAGAAAAAAAAAAAAATTAAACATTTAATCATATGCTTAAATTCCTTTTCACACCTTTAAAATACAGAAATATCAGATTTACTTTCTTTTTGAGCTGTTTTGTAAATACTTTGATCTATAGAGTATCTCGTGTCTTACTTGCGATGGTATTAATCTTCCTTATCCCTTTTCTGTTCTCTCCCTTTTGATATTTACAACTTTTTAAAAGGAAAAGAACCATATGCTTGTATTAGCTTAGGGAATGGCTAACACATTAGTAACAGTGGAGAACATCATCTGGTACAAAAGCTAAATAACCAGTTCAAAAGCCACAAAGGCGTGTGCAAAAGCACTTTCAAAAGCGACCCGGTGCAACCCAGTCCATGCTGCGAGAACAGGAGGCAGGGTGACCAGCTCTGGGAGCTTGATTTGGGCTTTTCTTTTAACTCTTTTCAGCCGAAGAAGGGCCACCACCTTCAGAGCTGCAGAGGAGAGGAGGAGGGGCAGCAGGCTTGGGTTGCCTATGTGCCTGAGCGCAGACATAGCAGGGGACGGGCTGCTGCGGAAACCACAGGACAACCAAGCTGAACCCGGTGTGTGCTGCGAGATCAGGAGGTGCCTCTGGCCTCTCGCTGACAGGTGGGGGGAAAAACATCAGAGAGGACAGGGGGGTTACCATCAGACGTGGTGACTACTCACACAAAGGCCAGTAGAAAAACAGTGGGCACCCAAACCGAGGCCACACACAAGCACAAAGATGTTCAGGCAGGTGGTTGCAGTGAGCGCTGGAGCCTGGCACTTGATATGGAGGAGAGCAGGTACAGCACCTGTGTCAGGTGTAAGCAGATCAGAGACCTGATGGACATGGTGGCTGAGCTAAAAGAAGAGGTGGAGAGACTGAGGGTTATAAGAGACTGTGAAAGGGAAACTGACTATTTCCATAATGTGATATCTACAAAAACCTGATCTAGGGTTGACTCTTCGTGGCTCAGGGGGTCCAACGTCCTCCCTACAGCAAGTCTCTCAACATCCACGTAGTAACCTACAGGAACAGGGTCAATGGGAACAGGTGTCCACCTGACGGAACAAACGCAAACAGAGCAAGTGTGCTACATGAAGAAGTTCACCTCCTACAGTGCACTTGCAGAATAGGTACGAGGCACTGCGGGTGGAACAGTGTGCACTTGGTGCCCAGGCAAACTGGATCCTGGGCTGCATCAAGAGAAGTGTGGCCAGCAGGTCGAGGGAGGTGATTCTCTCCATCTAATCTGCTCTCGTGAGACCCCACCTGGAGCACTGCATCCAGTTCTGGAGCCCTTAATACAAGAAGGATGTGGACATGCTGGAGTGAGTGCAGAGGAGGGCCACAAGGACGATCAGAGGGCTGGAGCACCTCTCCTGTGAGGCCAGACTGAGAGAGTTGGGGTTCTTCAGTCTGGAGAAGAGGAGGCTCGAAGGTGACCTTATTGTGACCTTCCAGTATCTGAGAGGGGCCTACAAAAAGGCTGGGGAGGGACTTTTTAGGATGTCAGATAACGACAGGACTAGGAGGAATGGAGCAAAGGTGGAGAAGGGTAGATTTAGAGTGGATGTGAGGAGGAAGTTCTTCACCGTGAGAGTGGTGAGAGCCTGGAATGGGTTTCCCAGGAAGGTGGTTGGGGCCCCATCCCTGGAGGTGTTTAAGGCCAAGCTGGATGAGGCTCTATCCAGCCTGATCTAGGGTGGGGTGTCCCTGCCCATGGTGGGGTGGTTGGAACTGGATGATCCTGTGTTCCCTTCCAACCTGACTGATTCTTTGATTCTATAACTTCTTCCCAGTGAGGGTGACAGGGTGCTGGAGGGGGCTGCCCAGGAGAGTTTGTGGAGTCTCCTTCTATTGAGACATTTAAAACCTGCCTGGGCTTGGTCTAGGTGATCCTGCTGTGGTTTGGGGGTTGGACTGGGTGATCTTTTGAGGTTGCTTCCAGTCCCTAATGTTCTGTGGTTCTGTGTGATTCTTCTCAATGTCATCTAGTGATAGGATGAGCTGGAACATAGAAGGTTCCACATAAATGTTTAAGACCCATCTGGATGTTTTCCTGTGTGAATTGGTCTAGGTGATCCTGCTGTGGCAGGGGGATTGGACTAGATGATCTTTCAAGGTCCCTTCCAATCCCTAATGATTCTATGATTCTACGATTCTAAGATTTGGTCCTGTATCCTATCTGGGACCAGTCCTGTACCAACAAGAACTTCAGGAGCATGAGCTGCTTCCACCAAGGGTCTTTCTCCTTCACTGACTCTGCCTAGTCATGAAGCACAACCTGCTTGCAATCCCTTGTTGAGGCAATGTAGACCTCTGCAGCAAAAGTATTGGTAGAATTTTTACAGGTTTCAATCTTACTTTTACAAGAATCTTGAATAGATTTCCACTGCTGGTTGCACTTTTGTTATTGTGTGCTGTGATAAGTTGGTGTTAGTCTCGTCAAACAGCTAACAAGTGAAAGGGCAAGAGGAAATGGCCTCAAGTTGCACCAGAGGAAGTTTAGGTTGAACATCAGAGAAAAGCTTTTTTATTGTTAGGGTCTTCAGGCCTCTTAATAGGCTGCCCATGGAAGCGGTTGAATCACCACCCCTGGATGTGTTTAAAAGTCACGTAGATCAGAAGCTTAGGGACATATTTCAGTAGTGGGATTGGTACAGTTGGGTCAACGTTTGGACTCAGTGATTTTAAAGGTCTTTTACAACCTAAGAAATTATAAGATTAACTAATATTTTGTCATGTATTATTTACAATGGGTGTCTGCAGGCTCGGGCTTTAACAAATTTCATGAAAAGCTGTCTGCGGAGGTTCAGAATCACAGCCTTTCGGCTATAGACTTTTGTTCTGACTTTTAGAATAATGAGAGCTCTAGAATTTATCAATGTTGAAAGTAGAATATAGAAGTGCAACCTAGGCAACATAATTCACCTTCACTCCTAACTTTAAAATTGTTAGTGATAGTAGAAGACCAACTGTAGCTTTGAGTTATTTAATCCAAATTGCCTACAATTTTTGTTAATTGACATTTCTTTTAAATTCCAATTCCTTTTTAATATGTATTTATCTATTTCCAGCTTGAAATGCAAGCTGAATGGATCACATAATCTTTACCAAGAGTTTGTCAGATTTATTTAGCAAATGCATATCAGCAAATATGCAGAAATTTGTGCTGCTGAATGGACTCATGTTTGTGAAAATGAGCTAAATGAGTAAAGCTGCTAAATTCTGTGATGTTGACTAATACGTAACTCCTGAATCACCTGATGATTTATCAGCCAAAGAAAATGCAAAGCATTGAGCATGAGTGGAGGAAATAATACCGATGTTTCACATATAAATGCACAGCCCTACGAGGCTTTTTTTCTTAGAAAAGAGAACTTGGAGTGACCAGGAAAATACTCTGAAAACATTTCATCAGTTTGACAAGTCAAAAGGACAAAACTAATACTGACTTTTCAGGAGAAGAAACTGGCAACAAAATGTAATTATTATGCCTGTATATCTGCGGTGTTCTGCATCTTGAAACTATGCCATTTATGTCACCCTTCTCAAAAGGGTAGAGCAGATAGAGGAAAGCAGGGAATAGAAAAATTCATATCACAGAACAGCAACTGACTTTCTTAAAAGCAGGGGTTAAAAAGTTCAGGACTCTTTATTCTGCCAAAAGGTGGTGAAGGTCTTTAAAATATAACAGTCACAGCAAACTTGGAACAAGTAACAGAGACTTTCTCAGAACAAGTGAACTATTGGCAGCCAATAGTTTGCTCTGAAGCATCAGGTTTGAAACAAGCTCAAGATAGTGACAAAACATTTTTTAACTTCTGAGAGACTCTTTGTCAGGGGATCCCATGGAGAAGTCACAACCTGACAGATGTAAGAAAACTGAGGTAGGTGATTGCTGTAACAGGGTTGGGAGGCAGAGAGGGAATTGGAATTTATTTTCTCCCATCAGTGGGAGAGTGGGGCATTTGTTGGTGCTACAGGATGGTTGGTTTGGGCTGACCGGAATGCGTAAGGACATGGCAGGATGATGCAGAAGGACTAGGCTACTACTGTGACTGGAGACAACTCAAAATACCAGTTTTTCATGGGTGTAAGCTGAAACATAGGAGGTTACACATAAATATCAGAAGGAACTTCTTCACAGTGAGGCTGACAAAGCACTGGTGGGATGGGGTGTCCCTGCCTGTGCTGGGGGTATTGGAACTGGCTGATGGTTCCTTCCTACCCTGAGTGACTCTGATTCCATGGCTTCTCCAGTCAGGTGAGCCTGCTGTTGCAGGAGGATTGGTCTAGATAATCTTTCAGGTCCCTTCCAATCCCTGATGATTCTATGATTCTATGATTCCTCATAAGGGAGGTGCTCCACCTCCTTCATCATCCTCGTTGTCCTACGATGGATTCTCTCCAGCAGCTCCACATCCCTCTTGAACCGAGGATCCCAGAACTGGACACAATACTCCAGACGTGGTATATTCCTGTGCTACTTGGTCTAGGGCATCCTGCTTTTGCAGGGGGATTGGACCACATTTTTCAAGGTCACTTCCAATCCCTAATGTTCTGTGATTCTGTGAAGTCATATAACCTGCTGCTCACTGTGTAACCCACACTGGACAGTCAATGACAACAATATGTTTGTTATGAAACAGTGCTAAATACTGTTGTGCATGGTGTCATAAATGCACACAGACACACATCTGTATAATTTTATTTCTTTTCTCTGCAAGAGGGACAGTTATCTAGTTGTCTCCCTGTGAGTGGAAGTTGGGCCTGGATTTTCTTAGAATCGCAGAATCACTTGGGTGCGAAGGGACCTCTAAAGGTCATCTAGTCCACCCACACTGTAGTAAGCAGGGACATCATAAACTAAATTAGGTTGCCCAGAGCCTTGTTGAGTCTCACCCTGAATATCTCTAGGGCTGGGGCCTGAACTAACTCACTGGGAAACCTGTTCCGGTCTTCAACCAGCTTCATACTAAAGAGCTAACATCCAATCTAAATCTATGCTTCTCTAATTTGAAACCGTTGCCTGTCATTCTATCACTACAGGCCTTGGGGCAATAGTCTCAAACTAGAGAAGGCTAGATTTACATTTAGCTATCTCCAGGGATATAGGAACCCAGCTTTGAAAATGGAACTTTTTTCTGCTGGTGTTGCTAAACCACAAAAGATATATAATTATGTGTTCAGGTTGCATGGACAAAATGACATACAAGGTAAAGTTGATAAGTTTATGTTTGGAAGGCACACTTTCAGAAATTAGGGTCAAGGTTAGAAGTTTCTCTTTAGGAAGAGAACAAAATGAGTGTATGTGGAAAATATTGCAGAAGGACTGCCAGCAGGATTTAATATAGTGTCAAAATGAAGGGATAAGAGGAGAAGAAAAAAATGACTCATGCTTACCCTCTTATCTGACACATCCTGCAGTCTCAGTCAGCTCTAAGCGGTCTGCACTTCCTCCTGATAACTTCTCTTTCAAAGATCATCTATCATCTGATTATAGGTTAGGTCTAAAGTAATTGACTTAATTGAAGCAATCCAGTGGCAGAAACACAGAGATGATATTAATGGGATTCTTTCACACTTCTGATATGATTTGGGATGAGAATATTTCCCTGTAGCAGGGACCATATGTGCAAATACATAAAGACTGTCTAAAGTGATGTAAATCCATACAAACCCAGATAATTCCGGAAGCATGGTATGTTCTAAAGAAAACTCTTTTCTAGCCTACATTTCTATGTATGCCTAGTACCTTTTCTGGCTTTGCCAGATGTGGTAAACACACTGACTTTGAGGGCTGGGGTTGTTACAGCTGTCTGAACAAAGAATGAACAGCTACACACCTATGTCACCTGCAAAAGAGTGAAAACACAAGATACTATTATCCTGACATTTTAGTTAAGGAGAGATGTGTGGGTGAGGGAATAGAGGTGTGCTATTTCTGTTTCATGTCCAACACAGCATGATCAGTGCTGTGCTGCTGATAGTGGGGATGCTTTCCTGACAGACAGAGTCAACATTTCCTTCCTCCTCCCACCTTTGCACTGCCTAGCCTTGACATATACCTTAGATGACTTGTGCCACACCATGTGAGTGATGTTAAAACCAGAGAGGTAATGATGTGACTGACAAGCTTTTAATTGTGGAACCATTAAGTAATCCTACAGTAGATTTAAATTATGTAGCATAATGACAATGAGTTTGATATGTAAATTACACTGTTTGACTAAGTCTTCCACTTAATAAAGCTGTGGTTTCTCCCCAAAGACTGCAGTCTGTAATGTAACGAATGATTGGCATGCTTCTTGGGGCAATATAGGAGACTAGGAAATGCATTGCATTCTCGTATTATACAGCACAACATGAGTGTTTTAATCTGACATTACACATTGTTGACAATTATCAACTTCATTTAATTTACATAATAAAAGGATGCTAAGTGACTTTGAAAGAGCAGTGCTTTCTGCGCAAAATACTGGAAAGTGGGTTTTTATAAAAAAACACCATAGATATTAATGGAAACAGTCTTTCAAGGATATTTACTGATACACATGCATTACACAAATTCATAAATGATTCTTTTACTACATTTACCACTTCTCTGTTGATGTATAAAAAGGGTTTAATTTTGAGAGAAAAGTTACAAAAATTTTACACTAAACTACCAGTTCTGCACTTTATTATTATTATTTGTTACGTTTTTGATTGTGATTACATAATTTGAAAAATGAACGGAGATTGGATCCTGAGATTGTCATGCGGACAGCATGTATTCTTTTAACTGATCTGGCATTTCTCAATCATTGACCACAAGTGAAAAAACTAGGTATTGAACACTATTAGGTTGGGATTTTTTTGAAGGGGGTTGATTTTATTTGGTATTTTAGAGTATACATTTATACTCATAGTGCATACATTCATCTGTCTGCTGCAGTGTGGAAAATAGTCCTAAGTATTCTGTTTTCTGATAAATTACAGGAGCAAACTAAGGACCTCACATGGGTTTACTTCAGCTGTGGATATGGTTGCACAGATCTTGGATTTTTGGCATTTATTTTCTTAATTTGTTGACATGACTCTAGCATGAACATTAAAAATTTGAAACCATATTTTGCTGAGAGTCAGCCTTTTTCCTTTAAGCTTGTCATATGGTTCTTGTTATCAGTCTTGCCATTTGGTTTCTCATATTTTCCTTCACCCACAACAAAAAAAGAATAGTGACCTAAGGAGCATTATGACTCCATATATCAAAGAGTCTTTACAAATATTCCTCTTTTGATTTTTCTGCCCAGTTTAATTTTAAAAGGTAATTTTATTCTAAGGGAGTGCACTTGTCTGCTAAAGCACAACTGTTTTCCTGAGAAGAGGAAAAGCAGATTATCAACATTTTTCCAGTAAATTTACACCTACTCTATGAAACTTTAGAGGCATCTTCTAGTACTGTGTAATTTTTTTCCATGCAGTTAAAATAGTTAATGCTGAAATTATTGTCCATAGAAAATCACTATGGACTAGCGGGTCCAGATTTTATTGTACTACTGTGTATGGAAATCTAGCCTTTGTTTTATAGCAGGCATTATGTTCAGCATCCACAAACTCCATTAACTATTAAAAATAAGGCTTGTAATAAACATCTTAGGTTTTTTCAATAAAAGAAGATTTGCAGGAAACTGTATCTTACAATATCTTTCTGCTGCTTAAGATATGTTGTTGCTCAGCAACAGCATTTATTTGGACTGTCAAATTAGGGGTAAATTAAGGGATTTAAAGGAATTAAACTGTTGTTTTCATGCCAATAAGTGAATCACACTGGACTAGTCTTTAAAAATACCCCAAAATACACTGTATATGACTGTTTGTTCAGAAGTGAAAAACTTCAAGACAAGAGCAATGTTTGCAGCATAAAGTAAAAGAAATTTTATGATGGCGATTAGAACTATAAATCTTGCCTTGTTGTGCTAAAACTGATTGACACAAGACAGAAGTGTAGCTAAGTTTGATCTTTATGTTTTTAGAAATCAATACAGTACTAGTAGCATAGTAAGAATTGTTATGAAACCATGGAAAGCTCTTTTTTATTTTAAAAATTATAAATTGAACTTGAAACAAAATTTGAAGAGCCCCTATGAATGTCTACTATCTTGTCTGGATATCAATAGATTGATTTACCTTAATAATCAGAATTTTGTATGTGGCCAATAATCATTCCTCCTATGCACAGCAGCACTGAGCATACACAACATTGAAATGATGATTCATGAGCCCAGAGTGTTGCAATCTAAGCATATTTTGGCGCTGGAGAAATTGGATGAAAAATAAAAATAGCTTTGGCATTTACTTTTCAGTGATCTATCTCTGAGTTCTGAAAGCTGAAAAAAACCTGAAGTAACATGTGTTCACACTACCCTGTCTTTCACCAGATGAATTAACTGAGAAGTCTGGATATCTGCTTATTCAAAAACTATTCCATAGTATGAAATGTCCAGTTAAGATTGGACTCCAAGAATTTCAGAAATAAAAACTATACCTTTAGTGCCTGAGAGACTAATAGATCTGAATCTTTTTTGCATTTATATGGATAACATATTTTAATTAAAATCTTTGAGTCTTTTTTTTTAATATCTTAAATTGTTATTTTGAGGTCAGTGAACAAGCAAATAATTTAATTCTAATGGAATTACTTATGGTGCTACTGCTGGAGAGGCAGCAGATGTAGGAAATTTGACTCAGGTGATCACTGATGGAAATTTTGTAACTTTCAATAATCAATACAGCTTAGATTTTATGTTAATATCTAAAGTAAACTTTCAGATTTCTATTAAAATTTTAGTATGCATGAGTTTTTTTCACTTAAATTAATGGAATAAAAGGAGCATGTGATAGTTTAGCACCAGGTTAGGCCATAAAATTATATTCTGCCCAACCATATAGACGGAAATGTCCTCCCTCCCCTCAAAGGGGAGAGAAAAGAGGTAAAGTGAACACATGTCCAGAAACTGGAATTAGAAATATTAAACTCAAATCAAGACCACCCCTTCCCCTGTCCAGACCTGATAACCCCTGATCCCTAAGATATGCTAAAAGCTGCGGAAGACAGGAGAGTAAAAAGGAAAGGCTGGGAATCTCCTAGGCAAAACTTAAATATTCCATTTAAACAGTTTCCTAGGCCTACAGTCCAAAATTGTGGGAAAAGATGGAGATAAAAGGAAGATGAAAGGGAAGGCTAAAAAGGGAAGGGGGAAAAAGGTGGGGGAGGGTGTGAAGCAGAAGAGAGACAGAGAGCCACAGAGGGACACAGAGGCTGCAGAGTTCTATGGGCCAAAACAAAACCAAAACCAGACACCCAAGACACACAAACAAAGAGTGGGTACCAAAAAGAGGGGGAAAGTACACTGGAGGGAAAAGCAAACACCCTTGCAGCCGAGACAAGTTAAGTCCTTGTATGCTCGAAGACAGTTCAATGCAGGAATACCGTAAGCAAACATGATTTCACCAAATCCAGAACAGAGCATTAAAAAATCATTTGGTCCATTATTATATAAAAGTTAAGAAATCTCTAATAATCATGTTGAAAATAAATATTTTTTTCTTAATTTGTATAGAAGAAGGCTGTGCAATCATACAGTTGGAAAAATCTTCAAACTTCAAAACAACTTCCAAAGAGTGTTTAATAGTCAACACTTCACATAAATGCCCTTTTTTTATTCAGGCTCAAAAATATGCAGGGAGGTGGTAACAAATATTTCCTAAGGATAATCTCTATAATCTAGGTGCTTACAATTCTTTCACAGAAATGCAAAAGAAAGTAAAACTGGACGCAAAATTAGATACTAAGGAGGTTGATGTTGTAAATGCTAATCATCAAGAATTTAAGAAAAATATGCTCTGTCAGAGTACCTTGATGCTGGTTTTTTATGTGGTTATTCTGTTTGACAAAAGTAATATTGATGCGTTAGTCTTAGTTATACAAGCAATTGACCTTGTGCTACAATGTATTTTGTTTAAGGAAGCTGATTGATTCCAAATCAACCCGGCACATAATCAGTGGATTAAAGTTGGCTGACTGACAGATCATAAAACAAAATTGTTAATGGGATATTAAGACAGTTCATTGTTATTGAGATTGTACAGACCGAGGTTTTTGGCATTATGCTATAAAATGTTTTTCTTAATTTTGTTGATGACAAAAAAAGTAGAAGATTTTTAAAAGATGTTGTAGCAATTAAACTCTTTGGAAAGTCAAGTATACACAAGGAATTATATATTATAATATTTACATATATAAAAAAATATATAGTGTTATTGCAATTGCTAAGCAAAACAATTTCCTATTGAAAAAAAAAAGGCCATTAATAGCATAAAAGGCTGTTCTGAAACAGAGAAGCTCCCTGGGGCTCATGGTACAAACTCAGCTGACAAGCCCTGTTCTAGCCTGTGACTGATATAACAAAATCTACAAATTTACAGATATTGACAGCACTGTGACTCTTGGAGAAGCATGCAGCAGGTTGTGATCTTCATTTATTTTGATAGACATCACCAATAGCTGTAGAAAATGGGCTTTAATATAAAGTGAGGAAAAAAGTTAGAGGGTTTGTTGTAAGCATGTCTGTTCGGAAACACAATAATCATCATTTTTTAAATGGCAGAGGCCACAGTTGGTGCTGTGATGTACATCATCAGTGCAGACATCTTAGAGCAGCACCATCAAACCAGAGCTCTTGATGACTTTAGAACTACTAACTACTTTATTAAGTATTCCATTTGAATTTCATTTTGTAATGATCATTTTGAATGCAGCTGTAATTTTGGTTGGAATAAGTAGATATTTGCATGAACACTTTTAACAAATATTCACAAGATGCAGCTGAAAACTGTGGAAAGAAACTTACATGGAGCAAAAGAAACTTACTGGCTGAAGCCCAGGCACTGTGTGAAGTAAGTCCCCTCTGAGCTCCTTTGATATTGTCTAGTGAAGAAAACATTCACACTGGTCTCCTCTGAGACATTTTCCCTCATCTCTTCTCACTCAGCTCTTTCACAATAGTTTGATATAAGTCAAAAAACCTGCTATTTTTGGGCTAAATAATAATAATAATTGCATCCGCATTAATACAGCCACATATTTTATCCCTTAATTTTGTATTAGGCCTTATAAACCTTGTAATTTCTTATATGACAATGCTTGTAATCAGCACATTAAACTTGCCATGATGACTACTGAATGTTAGGGAGAGGATTAAATGGAGAGTCATGGCATAGCAGTAATATTTATGCATCAGGAAAAAGTTAAAAAATTAGCTTAAGAGAGGCTTCACTTGTAGTTCCCTTAAGCATAAACAGATTTGCTCCCCTTGCTTTACTGCATAAGTACAGGCTACAATTCCCCTGATACCAACCTCCACATTTTTTTTAGACTTAACTAAAGTCTAAACATTCATTAATAATATTTCTAGCCTATAGACTTTAATTTGCTTATCAGTAACTTTAAGAGACTTCCGAGAGCAACATGGTTTTATTTTCAACACTAATTTCATTTCAACCAAATCAAGGAAAAACTCATTTATAGCTTAGAAATAAACTGCAGACTTTTTTTTTCTCTTGAAATAGTCTTTAAAGTGTTTTAAAGTTCTCCTGAGTCATCCTCAAGATAGTAGTGTGAAGCAAAACATTTGTTTTCCTAAAGATTTTAATTTTTAAAAATAGTAATAACATTTCTCTACAGATCCAGGCTGTATCTGTTCCAGCTGAACAGATAGGAGAGAGATAATTCTGCCTAAATTTGGTAAATATTGTTGTATTTATCAACCTTTTCATAGTGCCATAGTTCATGACCACAACACAATATATACTAATATATATATTTTCACTACAGAAATATATACTAATATATACTTTTTCACTACAGAAAAACATAAAGAAGTTTAATATATGTGTATATATATATGCATGTATATATTAGTTTAGGTTTTAGTAGATGACAGCAACGGTCATGACAGATACTATTCAATAGAGGACGGAAATGCATTGCTTGTTCAGTTGTGAGGATTACTATCATGTTGTGAAAGAATAGCTTCCAATCTCATTTGAAAGCATCATGTACCATTTTTTCAGTCAGCTATGGACATATACACATCTAACTACAAGCAAAACTCAACTTTATTCTATTAAGAAAGTTCAGTTAGTCCTGTGCAGCTAATTCTTTGTCAAGTGTCTGAGGCTTAAAAGAAACACTAGTAAACTTATACCATCACTCTTTCTAAGCAAGACACAGCACCAGTGAGTGTGACATGACCTCTCAGGTTTAAAAGGTTGATTTATTCATTCTAGCGCTGTCCTAGACACCAAAGTAAATTAATCTCAGGTGTAACTCAGATAGGCTGACACTGGAGAGAAAATTTGCCCTATTGTATCACACAATCTGACCTATTGTCTTCACCAGTCTATAGCTCACCCTTTATAAGATGTCTTTTAGTACAGATTGAACTTGGAAAGGTGAATTTTCTTTGGCAAGGTGCTAGAGCTCTTAAATTGCATTGTTCTGCAACAGTGAAAATTCAGTTTGATTATTTCTTCCCCTTTTCCATGCACAGGAACCTTTTGTGAAATGGTTTCTGGAAGCATCACAATTAAGCATCCACTAAATAATGTATGCTCAGGTGTTTGTTTGCAAAGTGTTCATGTTTTTTAGTTCTTTATTTCCCATGTTGGTGGTGAGAGACTGACAGACCTGACTGAATAGTTGACATTCTGTTCTCTGACTGAGTAGTTAGACCATTCATCTAAGGAAAAAGTGATTGGAAAGCAATCACTGACTATCCCTGTCCATGAGTGGCACATTTCACTTGCAAAGCAGATGTTTTCATGGATACCTGCCATCGCCACAGCTTTTTCAGCTGTTGTTGCTGGTTTAACTCCCTTCGCTAAATATCCCTGAATGTAGTGTTCTACACCTGAGAGACATGAGGGTTCCCTAGTACCATTGTTTTACCACAGATTACAGGAATATATTGATTTTAGAATCAATATTGTATCAAATTATCTTCTACCTAATAGTCTGTGTGTATGTCTATGCATTTCGTGTGAAGACGGATCACAGTTGTTGTAAATATTGCATTGAGAAAGAGAAATCTGTCTTTTATTTAGTAGTAGTTAGAGTAAAATGTGTAGAATTTAGGTTGTTCTAATATTGAGCTACTGGAGTTTTGTTTTGTATTATTTTATATTTTATTTTACTTATTTTTTCATAAATGTTAGAATGCCAGCCAGTAAATACAGCAAAGTGTAACATAAGCACAAAATGCTGTGCTTTGCTCAATTGGTGCTATTATCTGTGGTTCTCTAAAAGTAACATTTTTTCATCTATTTAAATATTTGCCTTTTAAATATTGATCATATTATGCATTTCTGTGGTAAACATAAATCTATATTGTCTAAGGTTTAGTTTTTTGCACCATATCTTAATTAAGGACAGCTAATGGGGAGTTGATGTCAAGTAATACTTTGCATTGCAATTTGTCTTTATACAGATAGGTGCTTCCTCCCATCCATACCTTTATTGACTGGACTTCCAGTAGTCCTAGCTGGTAGAATTTGAAGGGCATATCACAGAATCATGGAATGGTTTAGGCTGGAAGGAACTTTAAAGATCATCTAGTTCCAATCCTCCTGTCATGGGCAGGATGCCTTCCACTAGAGTAGTTGCTCAAAATCCCATCTAATCTGATTTTGATCACACCCAGTGATGAAGTATCTACAACTTTCCTGGGCAGTTGTGTGGGCTCCAGTGTCTTGCCACCCTCATAGTGAAAAACTTTCTCCTTATAGCTAGATCTACCCTCTTTCAGTTTAAAGTCATTAACCATCATCCTATTACTACAGTCCCTTGTACCAAAAGGTATCAAGCTAAAGAATCCAATGGCAACTCTAGAATAATTCATACTTCTGTAGATACAAACCTGCAAATCCTGAATGTTACAAGCATAAGCAAGTTAGTTCTAAACTAGTCACTGTCCACCAAGAGCTTGTTGCGGCACAGGCTGGGCAGAGTAAAAACCACATTACACCCATTAATCTGCGCTGGTTGGTGAATGTTACTACAACTATGCTGTAAAAGCTGAAGGCTTGACTGGGATTAAGCATGCTTTTAAAACGTAAGTTTCTGATCCATAAAGTTAATGTTTCAAGATTTAACATGAAAAGAACAAAAGCTATAGAGGAAATGAAACCACAGGGATGAAGTCTTCTGGGAGCAGCATCTCTGTGCAGCCCTTTAACTTTCCATTGAAGTAAAGGTCAGGCATAGAGCTTTCTTTATGTGGACTGGTTTCATTGGCATAGTTTGAGCAGTGAGTAGAAGCGAATGAAACTTATTTTCTGCTCCAAAGGAAACTGATTTTTGAAAAACAATTGTCAGTTTAGAATGGAATACGAATTTATTTGTTTAAAATAAACAAATAAAATACAAGCATCAGAAGAATATTTGAATTAACAAATGTTCTGAAAAATTGTTACATGAGGTTTTCCCAAAGCCAAAGACATCAGCCAACCAACACAATTAGAGGAAGCTCTTTGAGTTACCTTGACTCCAGTGTCAGAGATTCAACCTTGAAGCAGTAAAGGTTGGGGGTTGCCTTGGTTGCAGCGACCACGAGATGGTGGAGTTCAGGGTCTCATGTGGCAGGGACAGAATAGCTACCAGAACCACAACCCTGGACTTCAGGAGGGCCAACTTTGGACTTTTCAAGCAACTGCTAGGGGACATCCCGTGGGACAGGGTACTGGCAGGTAAGGGAGCTCAGGATAGCTGGCAAACAAAAAGAAAAAAAAAAAAAAAAAAAAA
>VXBP01001439.1:0-20370 GCA_013400115.1 Rhinopomastus cyanomelas | reverse complement strand
GGGCAACGAAGATGATAAAAGAGGTGGAGCACCTCCCTTATGAGAAGAGGCTGAGGGAGCTGGGTCTCTTTAGCTTGGAGAAGAGGAGACTGAGGGGTGACCTCATGAATGTCTACAAATATTTGAGGGGTGGGTGTCAGGAGGATGGCACTGGGCTGTTCTCAGTGTCATGTAGTGATAGGACGAGGGGCAATGGTTGTAAGCTGGAACATAGAAGGTTCCACATCAACCTGAGAAGAAACTTCTTCATGGTGAGGGTGACAGAACACTGGAACAGGCTGCCCAGGAGGGTTGTGAAGTCTCCCTCACTGGAGATATTCAAGACCCGACTGGACGAGTTCCTGTGTGACTTAGTTTAGGTGATCCTGCTGTGTCAGGGGGATTGGACTAGATGATCTTTCGAGGTCCCTTCCAATCCGTAATGATTCTATGATTCTATGATTCAGTGACCTGTCAGAGCTTGTGCTGCACCTGGGGGTTTCCTGGCTTCCCCAGTCTTTTTTACGGTGGTAGAGCCCTGTCTTCATTTGAAGCTCTCCCTCTTCCAGTGTTGTCCTCAGAAAGGCTCAACTAAACAGTAGCCACGATCTCCTCTGTGAGATCTTGCTGAAATAAACCTCAGCTCTTCAGAATCATAGAATCACAGAATCAGAATCATCATCATGGCTGGAAAGGACCTCCAGGGTCATTGAATCCAACCTTTTCTGATAGTATCTAACCACTAGACCATATCTCTAAGTGCTGCATCCACTCGTCACTCGTACCTTAAACACCTCCAGGGATGGTGACACAACCACCTCCCTGGGCAATCTATTCCAGTACCTAACCACCCTCTCAGCAAAGAATTTCCAGCACCTCAATGTCCTTCCTGTACTGTGGTGACCAAAACTGGACAGCACTCAAGGTGTGGTCTCACAAGTGCCGAGTACAGGGGCACAATCACCTTCCTGCTTCTACTGGTCACGCCGTTTCTGATACAGGCCAGGATGCCATTTCCCTTCTTGGCCACCTGGGCACACTGCAATCTGCCATCTGTCGATCAACAATTCTCCTATTCTTTCTCTTGGAAGTCATTTGTTTGGAGACCAAGTCATATAGAAGTTGTGAAGTGAAGGTCCAGATCTTAGCCCTATCTGGTGTCTCCAAGCCCTGATCCTTATGTTTACACATGGCTTACTTCACTGGATTTCAAGGTGAATCTTACCCTGGCTGTCTCTGGGAACAGAGTAGTTTTCTGGAAATTACAGTTCTCAGACCATCTATAAAGTTATATGTCAGTGAAACAAGAAAAAAAAAGGAATTTTATCTGTAACATTATGGTGTGATACTTACTCCTTTTCAGAATAAATACTTTGAAAATTTAGACAGATATTTTAGCATTTTAAATGTTATTATTTCCACAGGCTTCATGAAGTGTCTCTTATAGTTTAAGATGTAATTATACTATTTATTGTGCCGAATTGCAAATTGCACATTAACAAGTCCATGGGCCCTGATGAGATGCACCCAAGGGTGCTGAGAGAACTGGCTGATATTATTGCCCTCCCGCTATCTATCATCTTTGCCAGATCGTGGCAGACAGGAGAGGTGCCTGAGGACTGGAGGAGAGCCAATGTCACTCCAGTCTTCAAAGAAGGGCAAGAAAGTAGTTCCAGGAAACTATAGACCAGTCAGCCTCACCTCCATCCCTGGAAAAATGATGGAGCGGCTCCTGCTGGAGGGCATCTCAAGGCACTTGGAAGAGAAGAAGGTTATCAGGAGTAGTCAGCACGGATTTATGAAGGGGAAGTCCTGCTTGACTAACCTGATAGCACTCTATAATGCAATAACTGAATGGTTAGATTCAGGGAAAACAGTGGATGTGGTCTACCTTGACCTTAGCAAGGCCTTTGACACTGTCTCCCATGAAATTTTAGTGAGCAAGCTGAGGAGGTGTGGGATGGAAGAGCAGACAGTGAGGTGGGTTAGGAACTGGTTGCAGGATAGAGTTCAGAGGGTGGTGATCAATGGTGCCAGGTCCAGCTGGAGAGCTGTGACTAGTGGTGTCCCCCAGGGATCGGTGCTGGGACCGGTCTTGTTCAACATCTTCATCAATGACATTGATGAGGGCACAGAGTGTCTGCTCAGCAAGTTTGCCGACGACACCAAGCTGGGAGGTTTGGCTGATACGGCTGAGGGCTGTGCTGCCATCCAGAGAGACCTGGACAGACTGGAGGGCTGGGCACAGAGAAACCAGATGAGGTTCAACAGGGACAAGTGCAGAGTCCTGCATCTGGGGAGGAATAACAAACTCCACCAGTACAGGCTGGGAGGTGATCTACTGGAAAGCAGTCCTGTGGAGAGGGACCTGGGGGTCCTGGTGGACAACAGGTTAACCATGGCACAGCAATGTGCCCTGGTGGCCAAGAAGGCCAATGGGATCCTGGGGTGTATTAGGAGGAGTGTGTCCAGCAGATCGAGGGAAGTTCTTCTCCCCCTCTACTCTGCCCTGGTGAGGCCTCATCTTGAGTACTGTGTTCAGTTTTGGGCCCCCCAGTTTAAGAGGGACAGGGATCTACTGGAGAGGGTCCAGCGGAGGGCTATGAGGATGATTAGGGGACAGGAGGGCAAGGCTTATGAGGAGAGGCTGAGGGACTTGGGGCTTTTCAGTCTGGAGAAGAGAAGACTTAGGGGAGATTTGATAAATGTTTATAAGCACCTGAAGGCTGGCCAGGATGGGGGGGGACAGGCTCTTTTCACTTACTCCCTGTGATAGGACAAGGAGCAATGGGTGTAAGTTGCAGCAAGGGAGGTTCTGCCTCAACACAAGGGGGAACTTCTTTGCTGTGAGGGTCACGGAGCACTGGAACAGACTCCCCAGGGGGGTCGTGGAGTCTCCTTCTGTGGGGACTTTCAAGGCCGCCTGGATGCGTTCCTCTGTGATCTGTGTTAGATAGTTTTGTCCTGCTGCGGCAGGGGGGTTGGACTCGCTGATCTCTTGGGTCCCTTCCAACCCCTAACATCCTGTGACCCTGTGATCCTGTGAAGAACAGACAGCTGTGATCAAAATGTCTTTTATGAGAAGGAGCATAGGAAGAATTGCACAATGAAGGTGAGGATTTTCAGTTTTGCAGGAGGAGAATGCACTGAGATCACTAATGGTGGAAGCTGGTGGGCATTTCTGATAACTGCAAACTCTTCTTCAGCTACTGGTAAGATTACTGAGATGAAATCAAGGGAAAATTTGCATTTGAGGAGGGGAACATTCACCACTCAAAGGGTCTAATAAAATATTTAAGTATCTTTAGTTTTTATCTGCAGCTTTAATTCACCATAAAATACATTCTACCAGTACTTACCTGTCAAATAGTCATAGGTCTTAGCTTTGTATTTTATATCAAGTGTTTATTTCTGTCAATTTATATTTTAGATTGCAAATCAAGGAGCTTTCGAAATAGTTTTGATTAATTTTGAGCACAACATGGCTTCATTTCTTTTTTATGTTTTGATGGTAATTTACCATGGCATAAAATTGCTTTGCATTAAACTACACTCATGAATCAAGAGTTTTTTCCATTAACAAGACCCATTTAAAGAATAGGCCCACCTACAAATCAACTATTTTATGTCAGTTTCAGTAATTATTGTTTAGCAAGAACTGGTACAATGACATCACAAATTATTTCTGTGCAAAGGTGATTTAGGTAAATAGGATGGAAATGTTAATACAACCATGTTAAGTTATCTGGCAGAGGCCATGGTTTAGGGTCTGTTGTTGTCCAAAGTGAAACAAAAAGCTATAGTTTATGCAGCTTTAGACTACAACATTATTTCCTGAGAAGATCTCTATTCATTAGAAAATAATCCAGAACTACTTCAGCCGCTAGCTGGGAAGGAAAGTAAAAGCCCCAAGGTGCTTTAACTCCAACGTATGTGTTTTTTAAATATACATATGGTTATTAAATATTTATTAAATGTATGTCTCTGTGTTTATGTATATATGCATAAAATATTTAAAGGAGTGTTTTCTTGTTCCTAAAGTTATTTAGAAAGGCTGGAACATTAGAAAGAGATCAGGTAGCATCTATTGAGTTAATGACAGATGTAAATAATGTATTGGTAACACATTTGCTCTGAAATCTTTGCTGAGCTTATTTCAGTGCATTATTTATGGTATTTCACTATGTCATATAATTATAAATAACATATTTGTTCATAATTTTCCAATTGATTAAATTTTCTGAAATTATAAATGAAAATCAGACAATAAATTTTTGGTTTTCATCAATCAGTAGGTAAAGTACGGGAAATGCTACTTTTATTTCTCTCCTTCTTGCAAGCTTTGTACTTTTTTACTATCCATCTCTTAAGCTGCTCTAATGTATCAATGTGTTTGCTTTGGAAACTGTAGCGGGTTGGGGTTTCTCCACCAGTTTTAGCAGGTTCAAATCAATGAACTGCCCGCAGTCTCTGCGGTAAGGTCTCGATGACATCTCAGACAAATTTGCCAGACAATGAATAGCTTAGGATACTGGATATAAGTTTATTAACCTAATAGCTGTACACAGACAAAGAAAAAAGAAAAAACAAACAGGAAAATAAAACAAATAAAACCCAGCAAGTTGGTGCACTCAACCTAGAAACTGCGTCACACATGCCATTACACTATCTGAGGAAAATACCATGGGAAGTCACTATCGTTTGGGCCTTGGGTCACATCAGAGATCTGGACAACAACAAAAGCATGCTAACCGGAGACGAGTGCCACCACCCTCTCCCTTAACGCCCCAATCACACGCCGGTGCGGGCGGCATGCATTTCAACAACAAAACTCCAGTCTCTGTCCTTCCGATCCAAGATTTAAGGACTCTCAAATCCTTCAGCTTTCCAACTGTGCACGAAGGAGTTCTCCCCCAAACTTAAAGCACCCCCAGTCTTCCTCAGCGGCAGAAAATGACACACAGCTTCTCTTCCCGTTGACCAGTCTCTCCAAAATGGCAGCAATCCATCGCTCAGCCCCAGTCACGTGGGGGATCCAAAATGGAGGCAGATTCATCGCTGGATCAATAGGGCCACACCCACACTCCACAGTAGGCCGAGAGGATTCTCAAGGCCCTCTCCTCTCTTCTCTCCTCCTGTCTCAGCTCCAGGGGGGAAGAGGGGGCACCCCAGCATACCACAACTTTACCAAATTGCTGAAGCTGTGCTGGGGGAGGTGGCTGCACTCAAATCTTGCTTCCCAGATCGCCCGGATCGTGGCGTCAGGTTCAGGCCCAAGGCAAAAGGGCTGCGCAGAGCTGGGGTCACAGCGGCACAAATCAGGGTCTTCCCAAGACCGCTGAGAAACCGCGGCAGACTCGAAGGCTGCCCATTACTGGACAGGGAGCGGTGCAAACCGGCGCGTCCTCCATTCCTGAAGCAGCAGCGCCACTGGAGAACCTGCGACAAACTTCACAGCTAGCGCTGGGGTGGGGAGAGCTTACAAGTGCGTCTCCAGACCGCGGCACATCGGCGCTACCGGAGACCGAGGCGAATCACAGCTGGCAGTCCGGCCGAGGACATGGGGCTACGCGAACACAGGGCATCTACTCTTCCTGCAGTAGTGGTGGCGTCGCTGAAAAACCGCGGCTGAGCCGCATTCCGTGCCCTTTCCCCTCCCCGCCACCGTCCCGAGAACGGACGGACGGACGGGGGTGGGGGGGCGCTCGGCTGAGAAGCCGCAGCCCAAGAGGGCCTGCAGCACACACGAGCGGGCTACATACTTCCTCCTTCTTCTCTCCCTCACCACTCACTTCCTTCTTCACTATTCCTCTTCCTTTTTCCTGATTCCCGACTTTCTAAAAAACAAACCGCCCACTCTGCTTTTCATAGGCTAACCCAACACGGACATCCGGAGCAGGTCCAGGACCAGTGACACCTTCCCCCAGGACAAGTCCCCTGTGGGGGAAGGGTCCACCAAAACAAAACAACTCCTTTTCTTTTCTTCTTCATGAAAGCAGAACTGCTGTACATTTGAAAATGCTATCAATTTTCAAACTACAACAGAAACATTTTAAATTTGCTCATTCAGAGCATGTATGGCAAAATTCTGAAAACAAAATTTGCCTTCCAGTGTAAATAGCAGTAAATACATGATTGTTTATTCTACAAGCAGAAGACTGATACTTAAAAGGGATATTTGAGAACTAACTGGTGATGAAATGTGTTTTATGCCATGCTGTAGGTGACATTCTCAGTAACTAATGGTCAAGATAATCCTGTTTGTTTTCATAACACTAGTATTTTTTAATCATGTCAGCAATTCCTGCCATTCAAGAGCTAACTACAGCTGCCTTATGTATTTAAAACTGTGTGAGGCAATCAATATCCCCTCTTTACAATTAGTTTCATTTTTCAGGAGTGAGGGAGAAGGCAGCCTTTCAGCTGATCCTTCCTTAAACCTGCAGACTGACATCACAGCTCTGAGAAATGAGAACAAGCCCATTAATCTCAGTAGCTGTTAACTCACATAGCTCAAAATGATTGCAGTGTGTTTCTCAAAATGCCTTAAAATTTCAGTGTAGTTGAAGTGTATAAGACCATGACTGCTGGCTGGCTTCTAGTGGGGTAATGGAGGGGAGCTTAGGCCACAGAGGGTGTGAGATCAGGCTGTTTCATCTTTGAGTCTAAACTAAGATTTTATTTCATGTGTTGGATACCTTAGGAGGGTGGAAGCAAACATTACTCTATTAGTTTCTCGGTTCATTTTCAAGCAGTTATCTAGAAGAGCAGTGAGGGGTGTTTTCATTTCACTCCACTTCTTCTGTAGTTTCTGATGTCTTCATTCTCAGAGTGGTGATCCAAGCTCTAAAATCTATAATTTTCTGTCTTGCCTAGAGTTGTGTCCAAATTGCCTGAACATAGGTCCCAAGAATGGAGAATATTAAGGTCATGTGTTATGGCTGTCTGCCCAACATATTTAATTCTTTTTAATTCTTTGTCATTACATTTTTGGAACACCCTGATATGAGGTGAGTCAGTCATCACATGAAATAGTATCAGAAGCCAGGCCAGCACTGACAAGACAAACTGATTATTTTGTCTGTAGTGCAGCCAAATTAGAATTGGTGTCATGTGCAGAAAAATAAAAATAATAATTAAGGTTTTTATTAAATTAAACTTATAAATAGAAGATGTTGCTTCTTTACTAACATGTGAGTATAGACAAACTGGTAAGAGAAACTCATTGCTTTAGTATATGTCTCAATTGGGCTACTCCTGCTTTCAGAGGATTAATTGGAGAACCCCTACTGCCTAAAGTAGCTGGTAAAACCATGTATCTGACAAGCAAATCAAGTCAATTCATCCCCCTGCTTAGGTAAAGCTGCTAAGCACAAATCCTAAAAAAATTGAGAAAACCCTCAAAAAACAAGCAATGCCTCTGATACCTATCTGTAAAATGAGATTACTGAAGTGTATGACAATTAGCTAAAATGAATGTTCTGCCAAGACTTAATACAGAGCTGTGGGTTTTTTCCCTGACAGAGTTTAACAGCAGTTAAATATGCCAACTTGATATTTGCCATGGAGTCATATTGAGATCTTCACCCTCTGAAGACAATTTCAGTGACTAAAGCATCTTCTAGCATGACATATTTTGTTTTCATTAATATTTGTAGTAACTTTTGCTGTTGGCAACCCTTAGCTGGAACAATGATTAATATAAACCACCCAAGGATTCAGATTCTGTGCATATTCTGACTATAACTGGATTTGTAACTGATGTTTTACTCTCAAATTTTAGGAAGAATATGGAGACGAGAGATGAAAAAGTCAAAAATACTCTATTTTCTCTTCTGCCCAAACCCGTTCAGGATTTTGAATCATGGAGATAACAATTAATTTATTGAGAACTCAAACTACATTTGTGGCAAAACCATGTTCAACCTATATAAAACCTCTCCAAATGTGTTCAGTTAGAAAAGACACTTAGTGGAATGCTGCTGTCCAAGGAAACATTAAGCCCTGGTTTTTTACTTTTTAAAAGTGTATTGAACTTTCTTGAAAGATGATTGTCCACAGTGCTTTGCCATGACTTTACTATCCTCTTTGAAGGGTGAAATACAGGGAAACTGTTTCTAATCAAGCATATTCAGCAGAAATCTAGCTGAAGACATAGCAATGATCTATGTAATAGGAGGATTGTGCATGCTTGAGTAGGCAGGAGGCTGCATTTTTAGAAAGGAAGGAAAATATGATACTAATTGGCAGCACGTATTTAAATCACCTATGGTAGTCTATATGCCTGGCATATTTTCAGGAACTCTTCCTTTACTCTGCAGCCACGTTCTTTGATTTGGATGTCAAAAATAGCTTCCTTCCCCTTGTCCTGATTAATTAACATAAGCCAGAAAAAATATTTATGATTCAGATGCTGAAAAATTTGATCTAGCTGCCTTTAGATTCTGGACACAGAGACAGAATAGCTGAAATGGAATGTGTGCAATGTGTTGGGAGTCCTGCAGTGCAAAATGGGAATTCTTTAAATTCTCCATTAGATATGAAATTAAACCCACTATAAATCAAAAACATAAAGATGGGAAAATTCAAAATGTTTCAATGAAACAACAATTATAAATAGACATTAATAACAACACAATTTTCTACGTTATTTCATGGAACCTGTAACATTTAATTTTGAGGACTGACTTCCTGATTAGAGACCAAGCATGATGACATGTTAATAAAATATTCATTGCAAGATGTGTGCAGGTCTGTGGCATGGAGGGAGGGAAGAACTGCCTCCCCAGCTGGCAAACACAGCAGGGACAGAGCAAATCTCTCACCCCTAGATGTCTCTCCAGGTCAGACTTAAGAAATGATGGCATAATCATGTATACAAGTTTACATCTGACATTAACCACGTTTACACGTCTGACAGAGAAATGTTGTCATCAGCCCCTTTCAGCGATTTGAGGTCAACAAACTTTTTCCAAAAATACATAGTTGAAGCCTAGCTCCATTCTTTAGAATATGACTACAAAGGTCATCAGGTTTTCAGAAAATATTACATTTTCAGCTTCTAGGGGTCCTTGCCTATTTCATGTAGCATAATCAGTTGTGCTTCATCTGTTTAGTCTCTGTTTCCAGCGGAGTGATAGGACCGCTCATTTCAAATCTAAACATGGAGCATGTTTCAACTTCCTTTCCTGAAAGGAGGACATATAGCCTGATAGCTCATTAAAATAAAACAAAAAGTTCCACTGAGAACTTTAAAATTCAAATTTGCTTTCTTCTCAGCGTGTGAGAAGAATATTAAGAATCCATATTAAATCAGAAATTACATAAGGAGAAAAAAACCTACTTCTAGAAAGGGCTCAAATGCTGTGATTGGTGTGAGACTCTGAAGAAAATAGAAAAATCTGTCTCAATCAGCAAGGGGAGGGCAGGGTAGTGACAGAATGTGTGTATTTTTCTAGAAAGATCAAATTTTTTTGATGGCACATCAGAGAAGAGTAAAGTTTAAAAATAGTGTTGGAATGTTATGAAAAAACAAAAAATGTCTGTTTCAATATATTAAATAATACAGACATTTTATTAAATTTACTTTTCCCTGTCTAATTAAGTCCAAAGTCAACTTTCAAAAACATACCCTTTAACTCTGTAGTCAAATCTGAAAGAGTTTTTGGTTTTTTTTAATGTTCTGAATGGTTTTCCACCTGCAGCAGGGTTAAATAAATGGTTCATCTGCCTCATCGTTTGAAGAAATAAAGCCTCATCTGGCTTGATTTCTTCAATTGATTTATCTTTGCATATACCATTAATGGCCAGAATTCCAGATGCAGGATAAGCCTCGTACCTTAAATCTCTCAAAGTTTAAAAAAAAAGGGAGAGAGGAACTCCCAGTCCTTGTGAACCTTGGTATTTTAGCCTGGCTTTCAAATCAATAGCTTAATAGAAGCTACTGCAGCCTTGAGATCCCAAAGTGAGACTTGGCATTTAACTAATCTAATCAGTTGAGAACATTTAGATTTGTGGAGTCAGAGCTATTACAGTTACTGAAAAACAGGATATAGGGCTTGAACAAGTGATGCATCTATCATCAAGAGATGTGTCTGAGGTAGGGCTTTAGATTTTACAAGCACATTATTGCTTTACATGGTAAACTTTACTGCTAAACAAGAAGAAAAGTATTCTGTCACAATTTTACTTCTAGTCTTTCTTTATGAGATGAAGGAAACATTTGTTTTGAGAGAGAGAGCCTTTAACTTCAGTTTAAAGTTTTCATGACAAATAGGGCAGGATGTCATTTTTGGTGTCTTAAACACAGCTGGGGTGTAGAGGCTCACAGGTAAAGAGTTACTGCATCTTAAGAGCTTTCACTGATTAATTTTGATTTGGTACTCTGCAGAAAAAGGACGTCTGTTGATTTGTATCTCTATTCTTGTTCCCATGAGACTGGAGTGGGGAAGAACAGGATAGGAAGAGAAATAAACCAGTCGTGTTTTAGTCAGTCTTCCTTCCAAACAGCAAGAAGAGTTTAGAAGAAAAGTAAAAATTTTTTTTTAAAGATACGTAAATCAGAGTTACAGACTTCTTGGTTTTTAGTCTGGCTATAGAAGTACCAACATAAGGGTATCAGCATTAGTCTTCTGTTAGTTCTGGACTGAAACAAACCGTTTTGTATCTTGTACAGTGTGCTTTTCTACTTTTTATTGATTTTCTTTTCTTGGATCTGCAAAGTTTTTCTAAGCCATTTTCATGTCTATGTGTACCTATCTGAGTCTTTGATTATTTTTTACAGTAATTTTTAGGATAGTCACAAGGATATCCTGGTAGGCATCAAGTAATCTTTCCTGCTATTAATTCACATTTATTCATTTATCATTTTTGTGTTAACTGACTCTATGTACTACATAGCTGGGAGGAGTGACTGACACACCACCAGACTGTGCTGTCATTCAACAGGACCTGGACAGGCTGGAGAGCTGGGCAGAGAGAAATTCAGTGAAATATAACAAGGCCCTGCACAAGGCTCTGCTCACCACTGTGGGCAGTGTTGTAGTACTCACCGGAAGCATGCTGGGTGCTGATCCCTGCAGCACCTGATCTTTCAGTGACATCTGTCCCACTTTAGCTTGTCCTGCAACAAGGGGCAGCTGTTTATATGCTTCAAGGCAGATGTTGCTGGGGTAGGTAGTCACCAAGACTTCAGTCTACCTACCAAGAAGACTTCAGAACAGATGAGGAAAGGTACTCACAGTAAGTGCTGGCACTGAGAACTCGGACACACAGCTGGTACAGAGACCTCACCCTTGGGACACAGGGCAGCTCTAGAGCTGGAATACACCTGCATCCTGGAATTCAAGTGCAAAACCCACTTCACTCTTCTACTGGCAAAGACACTGCTGTGAAGAGAGAGACTTGGGGTGAGAAGAGAGAAAAGAAGAGCCCATCCTGATGAAAGGCACAGGAAACATCAGTTGCCAACACCACTGTGACACCTGGACAGGCTAGAGAGCTGGGTAGATAAAATTTTAATGAAGCAGAACAAGGGTAAGTGTAAAGTCTTGCATCTGGGCAAGAACAACCCCAGGTACCAATATAGGTTGGGGACTGACCTGTTAGAGAGCAGTGCAGGAGAAAGGAACCTGGGGGTCCTGGTGGACAGCAGGATGACCATGAGCCAACAATGTGCTCTTGTGGCCAAGAGGGCCAACAGCATCCTGGGGTGGATCAGAATAGAGATGGTTAGCAGATCAAGAGAAGTTATTATTCCCCTCTGCTCTGCCCTAGTGAGACCACATCTGGAATACTGTGTCCAGTTCTGGGACCCTCAGTTTAAGAAAGACATAGAGCCCTGGAGGGTGTCCAGCATAGAGCCACAAAGATGGTGAAGGAAGTGGAACACCTCCCTTATGAGGAAAGGATGAGAGAAATGGTTCCCTTTAGCTTGGCAAAGAGGAGACTGAGGGGTGACCTCATTAATGTCTATAAATATTTGAGGGGTGGATGCCAGGAAGCTGGAGCCAGACTCTTCTCAATGTCATCTAAAGATAGGACAAGGGGCAATGGGTGCAAGCTGGAACATAGGAGGTTCCATATAAATATCAGAAGGAACTTCTTCCCAGTGAGGGTGACAGAGCACTGAAATAGGCTGCCCAGGTGGGTTGTGGAGTCTCCTTCACTGGAAACTTTTAACATTAAGGTACAAGTAAGGTGTTTTGATCACCAGCAGCAAAGCCTTATCTTCCATCAGCTATTTCCTTTCAGCATTTTATGCCTGTGTATGCACTAGTGCATATATCAAATGACCTTTTCCTTGTGTTTCTTTAACAATCCTTGTGTCATGTGAATGATGTAATGATCTGGACTTTCTTCTTACAACCTGCTTCTGAAAAACTTATCAGAAGATACTCCATCCTGTCTTTCTTTGCTACGTGTTTCTGTTTACCACTCCTTTGTGTGGGTATGTGCTACCCAAAAGGCTTAACAGGACTTTCCACAGTGTTTCTTATGTTGTTATCGTACTTGTCTAAAGTACAGGCATTTTTTTTGTGGATATAAAGACATCATTATTGTTTTACTTACCTTAACATAGTCACTAAAAATGAATAAACAAAAATTCATATGCATATGTAATCATAATCAACATGTACAACATATTCTTGTTCATGCACCTTCTAACCCAACAGACTCTTTCCTTATTTTTTTGGGCAAGTGAAGGGTTTCATTCTTTTAATTTTTTTTTTTTTTATTCTGTTCATTTAATTCCTATAAAGAAATTTCAATGCCACTGTCAGCTATCAGGAACTAATTTTGATTAACTGATTACTCCAAATACCTAATTTTTCTTTTGAACTAGTCTATGGCATTTGTTAACCTTTGAAGAGAATTAACTCTATCCCAGGCAGAAACAGGTCAGTGCTATTGCAGGAAAGTGCAGCTCAGTTTAAGTGCTACCTGCTGCATTATCAGCATGAAGTCTATTGAAAAGAATGACCAAAGAATTATGTCTTACCCAAAAGTGAAAGGGACTTTATTTCATAATGTTTTCAGTGACAAGAACATCAGTCTGTGAGGAGCTGCCCATCATGTTTTGCCTTTTGTTATAAATATCTATCACTTAAACATTGCCTGTGTAATTTAAAAGGCCAGTATAAAAGGCTGCAAAAGAATATTCACAGCTTCAGTATCAAGAAGGATAGTAAATAATGTCATCCCTCATTTACAGATGTGGAAGCTGAGGTGCTACAATCTTGCTTTTGCCAGTCAAAATCAATGAACTCACTAGGGGTGCAGCTGTTCTATATACTTATCCAGCAGGCATCACAACACACGTAATATAATCACCAGGTTTGACAAAGTAAAGTTTTCATCTTTCTCTTGCTTCAGCTACTGTGTTGCATTGCAGTCAGGGATGCATTTTATGCATAACATCAAGGAGCTCCGTATGGCACAGAGCAAGTGGGGTGCTGCTTACGTAAGAACAATTACTCAGGCCTTGCTCTCCACACCACAGTGCTTTTTTCTGCAGTTAGCATCGAGAGGGAAGGACTGCTTCCAAACAGCTGTGATGGTCACTAGATCGGGGTTTGTTCATTTGTGGTTTTTTCCTTTGTTTGATGGTTTTTGTGGAGTTTTGTGTGGATTTTTTAAGATGAGAAGCCCTATAAGAGTGCACTAAACGCAAAATCAGACAGCTAAACTGGAGTTCTTAGCTTCTTGGATTTTTTCCTCATATTTAAGATCTGTTTAAAATACTGATTCTTATTTAATTGTCTTATCATGAAGAACTGATGAACAACAGTTAGTAGTCATCCTTCCTTCTTTTACACTGTCATTTTTCCTTACTACTTTAAGTATAATTTCAAAATTATGTATAATAAAAAGGCTTCTTTGGTTGGTAGATGGGTTTTTATGAAATGGGTAATTATGAAATTAACTTTTGCTGTAAAACTTGCAAGAAAATGTTTAAATAATTCAATTTATTTAATTGAGAGCTAAATAATTAATATGCTCTTGTTGTTCACCTTTTCATGCATTTCTTTTACTGCAGCAATTTATAGCACAGAAATTGTAGTCACATTTTTTCTTTTTTTTCTCTCTCCTTATTTGCCTGGATTCTCTTAACTGAAACACGATACCTTCAACAATAAATTATGAAAACTTTAATAAACAGGAAAGCTAGTTAGATATTTAAATGTATAAATTTCACTCATCTGACATCTGTTGTGTCATTTTATTTGTGACAGCAGGTTTGCATGTTTGGAATTTCATATTTCCAAACAGAAGGGTTCTAATTCAAAGCATCAATCACAGAAAATGAATATAACCTAATGTCACTGCTGAATCAGGCCATCAATTTATTGCTTTGTAAAAGCAATCAGCAGCCTATCAAGCAATAAAGTGTATGAGATAAGTGCTTCTTTTGAGACAGCACAGCCATTGACAATGATATACTGGTGGAGAATAGCAACTATTTTCCAGCCTAGTATGCCTATTACTTCTTAAAAGCTCTGTAGTGTTCAACAGATGTGAAATATGTTTCTTATTATTATGGACTAATCTAGTTTGTTTAATAGCTTTGTATGCCACTTAGATTTGCTGTCTTATTTAATAAGGTTATATTTGAACTCTCTGGCTTTTTTCTTTTAGTTGAGGAAAGTATGACTTCAGTTTTTTACTCAATTGTCTCAGGAACAACACATACCTGGACAATGTTTGTTTCATTCGTTTGCTTGTTATGGAAAGTGCTACAGAATAAGATGCAGAGCCATTCAAAACCCTGTCACTATACTGGAAGAGCAAATATTTTACACTGTGCTAACACGATGCAATTGAATTTTTCATAGACATCTAAAAAGTGTGGCTTTTGCAGTGATTTTTTTTTTTTTTTACTCTCATCTCTTGTTTGTTTGTAATAAAAAAGTGACCTAGAAAAAGAGTAGACTAGCATGTAGTCAGCTCATCTGATCTATGCTGATGAACTGCACATATTGATATAATAAACCCTTCAGTAGTTACCTGCTCTAGGCAAGAGGTCTAGAACTAAGTGTCTCATTGGTGTCGTCAATGCTGGCAAAAACTAATACGACCTCAGGGAGCATGAACTGTTAAAAAACAAGCATTAAAAAAGTCTTTGCCACTCCTGATGGGTCCTAAAGGATTGCTGTGGTAGTTGGTACCACACAGTTAAATTTACTAGCTTGCTATCAGAAGGTCTGATGAGATTTCTAGCAGAATTTCTAATCACTTAACCTTTCCCACTGCATTAAGATCAGCTGTCAGGGGCCTCCTTTCTTCATGATTAATAAAAGTCTCCATTGTTTCCATATGTCTTTACCTTTAAAACTTTTGTGTGTTTGTGGAATCGTTGTGTGTCCCAGAGTAGAGCAATGTTAAGACCATATATTATTTGCCTAAGTGCAAAATGTATAAAGTTTGAATGACTGTGGATTAACCCACTACTTGTACTGTCCTCTGGTAGGATATAATGTTGAAGTTTCTACATAAAGAAAGTTTACATTTCTTAATCATAAATAGTTCAAAGATTTTCCTGTGTTATTAATCTGAGGTCTTGAATGGCTGAGACTGATTTTGCCAACAACTCAGGCATTTTTGGAAGTTATTGCTGTATTCACCCATGACATTCTGGAGATAAATGGTTTTATTAAGAGGCTGTATGGCTGAAGAAAGTAGATTAAATACTGTCTTGATGTCAATAACCCCCCTGGAATGGAGTCAAAACTATCTAGGAAAGTCTTTAAGAAATACATTTTAAAGTTCTTTCTAACCATCTCGATACAAATCTGAGATGTCACTCTGTGACCCTAAGTACATTTTCCATTCAATTAATTTTTAATCCATTTGTCAAAAAAAAAAACCAAAACAATCCAAGTCCCCCCACTTTTAAGTGTCCTCTGTGGGACTACTTTTATTTCTCTTTTTATGTTTAACTGCAGCATTTATGTTTCTGCTTAATGTCACAAGGGTCAGCTAAATTCACACTGTACAACTTTTTAGCTTGTTAAGACATCTTATTAAAAACTTGAGTGTACTTTTAATGTAGTATTGTTTGAAACTTCTGTAATGAACATGCTTGTCACCCTAGGACCAGAAAGAAGGTTTTGTAGAATAAGGGGGGAAAAATTATTGCATCTATTGTTCTACTGCAGTATATCTTTTCAAAACACCCATTCTCCAGTTTTATCTGACTTCAAAGAGTTTCTGTTACATACAGCAGTCTTTAAAGAATAATAATGCCGACACAAATTTGCTTTAGCTTCACTGATAATTTAATACTTGTAAACATTTCTTCTGTAGACCTGTGCTTTTCTTGCCAAAATACTAAAATCTAATTAGAGATGAGGCAGGTAGTACTTATCATGATAGTGGCAGGGTTTGGGAATTTATGTCGTTTCCACACAAAGGCGGAGTCACTGGCATCTTCTTCTCTGCTCCAGGGAAGAAAAAATCCAGTTTGATGATGATGATCCTGAAAGATGGTGCACCAAATTTTATTTACATATGTGATTGATGTAATTAAATTTATAATGAAAACCCCCATATCTATTGAAAAAAGTGTTACTGAGAACCAAACAAGAATGACTTCTTGATATTCTTTTGCTTGTATTACAGAAGTAATGATCTCTTATGGACTTAAATCTACATATCAATGTCTACACAATGCTTTAAATCCCCTTGATTTATGCAGTTAAAATATCTTCAAAATTATCTGAAAGTCCTACCATGGAAAATTAAAGAATGACACTCATTAAAACATACAGCATATCTTGCTTTATAGAAAAACTGGTATTTGTAAACTCTTAAGGTTTTTAATTAAGTTTTCCATTTGTTTCTCAGCTTCTCATGTTTTCCATGTTTTTCAGATAAATTAAATGAATCCACTGTCAGACACTCTATGAAACACTAGAAGAAAGAAAAATGCATTAATCTTATGCAATTGTCCATTAAAAAAGTATAAATGCTTGCAAATATGAGATGTAGAAGAGCTAGAGAAATTAAATTGGACTATAATTTTATGAGACACACAGAGAAAAGTAAACCTGAAATTGATGTGGGAAATGGTGCAAAGATTGAGAAGGATTATTAATAAGAAAACAGAAGAAACCTCTAATTCACGAACATTCTCCCTGGCCCTTTGTACAAACTAAAAATATAATTGCTTGAAACATACACATGCATCTGTTCTGTTCTAAGAGCGTGTGGTTTACCCCTGTGATCTATGGA
The DNA here is from genome assembly GCA_013400115.1 of Rhinopomastus cyanomelas. Lineage (NCBI taxonomy): Eukaryota > Metazoa > Chordata > Aves > Bucerotiformes > Rhinopomastidae > Rhinopomastus > Rhinopomastus cyanomelas. The sequence goes on along the minus strand of VXBP01001439.1, from coordinate 3,159 downwards.
GTTCTGCAAAGGGTATTCCCTCAGCACACAGCTTTGCTTTTCTGTGTGTTTTAGGTTACAGCCATCTGTGTCCTTTATGGTCTTGACTTTTTCCCGACTGAAATTTCTGAGACATGTCTTAGTGGCCAGTGGATTCTCATGTCTTACATTTTGTACTTGCACGTGGAATTTTTCAGATATATAGACAGATTTCCCATTTTAAGGGTTATTTATATTTGCAGTAAAGGTAAAATACCTTGTTGTACAACAACAGACTTAAGAGACTTAGAAAAATGCAATCTGATGCCACAGCTGTCACATCCTTTAAAGAGCTTCTGTCTCAAAGTAGATGACTGCTATTTAGAGCCAAAATAATTATGCACCTGAGAAAATGGCCTGTGGTAAAGAAAGTTCCATGGCATAAGGAGGAAAGCAGACTGCTTGTTAGAAAATTAAAAATTCATAATGCCTAGTATGTTCATCACAACTCTGTCTTCACCAATCCATGAGAAAATTATAATGTATTTAAGATCTTTTTTATCAATTTATGAGTGAATGTATTTTTCCTAGGACATTTCAAATGAATTGAGGGAAAGAGAAAAATAATTTTTCAGCTTTCCTTATTCAGTTGTATTTAGGATTCATGTGGGGACAAGCTGTCTGCCTCTGCTATTTGGTATATGTCTGTATTTTACTGAATCATGCAGATAACAATCATCAGGACATTAAAAAGTATTGTGGTGATTGCCTCTACATGTGTAAGGTTCATTTTGAGAGCACTTCTCAGAGCATTAAAAGTGAATTTCTGTTCCTTCTTTTCCCCCAGCATTCCTTTGATGAGTAAGAAACCTCAGCCAGTGTAACTGCTTTTTAATAGCTAAAAACTAAGGGCTTAAGTAACCAATTATCACAGATTAGGACAGAGAGACAGGAAAACCAAGACTAGGAGATCTGTTTGTGAGTCTACTTGGTTTGGCAGAGGTCTGTTATAATTGAAGCTAGTCTCAGATTTAGTACTTACAGGGTTTTTGTAACATTTCTAAAGTAATTACTACTTTGAAACCAACACGCACAAGTGAAATTTGTGCTACGGCAAGGTCTTTCTTCATTAACGTATCTACTTCATTCTAAAGGATTTCTAATCTGCTCACAAGATTGATTTGAAGACTAACATCTGCTTAAATACTTTCTTGAAGAGAGAAGACAAGCATTTGCTTAAAGCTGTTTGGAGAACTTGACAAAGGTTAGCAAATTTAATGAACAGGAGTCATTACAAGAAAAGGGGTTTTTTGTTTCTTTTTCCTGATAAAAAGCTGCACCTTAATCAACTATGAGATGTAGATTTTACTGTTAGAAAACATATATTTATACACAAAGTGTTTTTAAATGACATTGATTTAACTCTGTGTGACTTGGTGTAGGTGATCCTGCTGTGGCAGGGGGATTGGACTAGATGATCTTTTGAGGTCCCTTCCGATCCCTAATGATTCTATGATTTTAAAAGATAAAATAAATATGGATAGCAGGATAGACATTTGTAAATGTGATGCTTTTTAATAACTTTTAAACCCGATTCTCATTCCTCAAAAAATTAAAAAACAAATCTTTGGGGCAGATAATTTATGCATATACTTATGAACTGTAGTAGGTGGATTAATGATGGCAGAGAGGTGGATGTGGTCTATCTCGACTTGAGTAAGGCATTTGACACAGTCCCTCACAGCATCCTCGCAGACAAACTGAGGCACTGTGGATTTGCGGGTAGCGAGGTGGATCGTGAAGTCAGAGAGTGGTGGTCAATGGGACAGAGTCTGGTTGGAGGCCTGTATCTAGTGAAGTGCCCCAGGGATCGGTGCTGGGACCAGTCCTGTTCAATCTATTCATTGATGACTTGGATGAGGGATTGTCATGCACTGTCAGCAAGTTTGCTGATGACACAAAGTTAGGTGGTGTCACTGACACCCCTGCAGACTGTGCTGTCATTCAGCAAGATCTGGACAGGCTGGAGAGCTGGGCTGAGAAAAATTTAATGAGGTATAACAAGGGTAAGTGTAGAGTCTTGCATGTGAGCAAGAACAACCTTAGGTACCAGTATAGGCTGGGGACTGAGCTGTTGGAGAGCAGTACAGGAGACAGTGACCTGGAGGTTCTGGTGGACAGCAGGATGATGATGAGCCAGCAGTGTGCCCTTGTGGCCAAGATGGCTAACAGCATCCTGGGGTGGATCAGAAAGGGGGTCGTTAGCCGATCAAGAGAGGTTCTTCTCCCCCTCTACTCTGCACTGGTGAGACCACACCTGGAGTGTTGTGTCCAGTTCTGGGCTCCTCAGTTCAAGAGGGATGTGGAGCTTCTGGAAAGAATTCATCGTAGGACAACAAGGATGAAGAAGGAGGTGGAGCACCTCCCTTATGAGGAATCATAGAATCATAGAATCATCAGGGATTAGAAGGGACCTCGAAAGATCATCTAGTCCAATCCCCCTGTCTCAGCAGGCTCACCACACTGGAGAAGCCATGGAATCAGAATCACTCAGGGTTGGAAGGAACCATCATCCAGTTCCAACTCCCCTCAGCACAGGCAGGGACACCCCCCCCTAGACCAGGCTGGACAGAGCCTCATCCGGCCTGGCCTTAAACACCTCCAGGGATGGGGCCCCAACCACCTCCCTGGGAAACCCATTCCAGGCTCTCGCCACTCTCACGCTGAAGAACTTCGTCCTCACATCAACTCTAAATCTACCCTTCTCCACCTTTGATCCATTCCCCCTAGTCCTGTCACTATGAAGCATCCTAAATAGTCCCTCCCCAACACCTTTGTAGGCCTCCTTCAGATACTTAAAGGCCATAATATGGTCACATCGTAACCTCCTCTTCTCCAGACTGAACAGCCTCAACTCTCCAAGTCTGGCCTCTTTGGAGAGGTGCTCCAGCCCTCTGATCACCCTCGTGGCCCTCCTCTGTACTTGGTCCAGCATCTCCACATCCCTCTTGTAATAAAGGCTCCAGAACTGGACACAGCACTCCAGGAGGGGTCTCACCAGAGTGCAGTAGAGGGGGAGAATCACCTCCCTTGACCTGCTGGCCACACTTCTCCTGATGCAGCCCAGGATCTGGTTTGCCCTCTGGGACACAAGTGCACACTGCAGGTTCATAGGATCATAGGATTATAGGATGTTAGGGG
>VXBP01001437.1:0-11265 GCA_013400115.1 Rhinopomastus cyanomelas | reverse complement strand
CGGACATCTGGGGCAGGTCCAGGACCAGCAACACCCCCCCCCCAGGACAAGTCCCCTGTGGGGGAGGGGTCCTCCAAAACAAAACAACTCCTTTTTCTTTTCTTCTTCATGAAAGCAGAACTGCTGTACGTTTGAAAACGCTAGCAATTTTCAAACTGCAACAGACATGAAATGAAAGGCCCATGAATCTGATACCTGGTATGTCTCAGGTATCTTTACAGGCCTTTTCCAGCCTGAAGCACAGGGGGCAGTGAAAAGTTTGAAAGTCTCGGTAATGTCTTTCAAAAACTTTAGTATTAATGTAGTATAACATAGTATTAACCTTGTCTTTCATTATGGATTCTTGTTCCTTTCCTATGTAGATCTGAATAGAGACTGAAATGAATATAGTCTAGCTCTCCAAATAATTTTCTTCTTGAATACTTCATGCTCTCCAAAAACTAACACTGATGGTCTTTGTAGTGCTTCTACAAGGGAATAAGTACAATTGGGTCATCCAAGAGCAGTAGATGGACCATGACATTACCTATTCAAACAGTAGCCTCTGTGTGTTTGCCAGGAAATCTTCTCTGGGCACAACAAACCTACTGTTCTAGCAAGTTACACAGGAGATTTTGTCCTCAGATTTTTTTTTTCCCAATTCCCTTGAAAAGATTGATTTATTTCTATCAGTATATATATAAAGCCCAGGAAAGATACAGGAAATCAATTACAGAGATGCTTATCACAGAAAGACGATCATGTTATTAACTTAACATACTAATAATCAGGAACACTTTGCAAGTGCCTTTCTTGATACAGAACCACACCATGAGGAGCTGAAACATCCAAGGTAAAGGGCTATATTCCTTAATCAAGGAGAAGCTGCCTACATATTTTGGTTAAGAGATATAGTAGGATGCAAATTAAAATAAAACTCAAAAGCACCATGGTTAGGAATTCTGGAAAATTTTTTAGAGATACTTTAGAAAATGAAGCTTGGGCAAGAAAATGTCCATTAACATGTTTAAGGGAATATAATGCAAGTAGTCAAAGTCAGAGACTTAATCTCAGGCTAAAGCATATCAAAGAAGAATTATCTTCACCTCAGATGTTGAACATCTGGTCTTCGGCCCCTCAAATTTTTGTTGGAGAGAGAAAAGTTTTCCCACCGGAGTAGATGCCGTAGCTGCCCAGGTGTAGTACCCCTGTCCTGTCCTGTCCTACTCTGTTATTTCAGTCAAGCACAGCTCTTTTCCTCCTTACCCAGCAAGACTTTCCATGATAATAGTCACTCAAGTCTTGCCGTCTCCTACCTTTCATCCTGCCATTGCCATAGGAATTGTCTGATAAAATTAGGCATATTGTTCCTGTGTCATATATCAAGATTCCCATCAAACAATCAATATGCTATCACCTGCCTACAATTTACAGAGCAGGACTTTGAGCTAAGGGACTGCAGATCTCTGTGTTACCTCCCAGCCTTCCCTCAATACACTGCTGCTGTGTTGGGAGAGATGAGCGAACACCCAAGGTGTGCTGTCCCTGGGTCTACTCTTTTTCCGTGGCAGCTGTCTCATCTTGTGAGGTAGCCAACTGAAGCTGGACTGATGGATGTGCTCATGAAAGCCCTACAGCTGTCAGCTGGCCATTCATCTTTCTCTCTAGTTTGTCTGTCCTTGATATGTTTGAAGCAGCTGGTGGGGGCACAGAATAAACAGCTGCAGATTTGCCTTTTTCTTCCGTAGTGACTGATGGGGGGTGTGTTCAATGTAGAAGGACTGGAAAGGAGTACAGCTTGAGTGCCCTCTCTCTCTGGCCTTCCATTCTCTGATACTGTCATCCTCACCACTGGTAGAGTTAGTTCTCCAGGACCATTTCTTGACACCTGGATGATAAAATAGATACAAAGCTACTTCCAGTTCTCTAGTATATGGTCTTAAGAAGAAGAGCTACACAAATTGCTTCAAGTTTGAAAGGAACTAAATTACCAACATTTTTTAACCTGAACATGAAAAAAACACCTTTGGGGAGGGAAGCATTTCTTTGTCTTCTGTGTGCCTCTGATGAGAATGGGCAAGAATCAAGGGAAAGAAAAATATCCACGAAGAGGCTGACAGCTTCCAACTATTTATCTCTAGCAGTGGGCTATGGATTATTTGTTGCAGAAGTGTAGCTAGGAATTTTGATTTTGATAGCTAAGATGATCAGTCTGTATCTAGCTCCCCTCAAGTATATGTGTTTCAAGGACAAGGGTTTTTTTAACTGTTCTGTCAGTTTTTCACTCAATGTTGTTGTGACATCACAGAAAGCATCTTAGTGAGCTGTGGGGCTCCTAGTTTACAGGTGGAGGATCACCAGGGTGTCAGGGGCTGTCAGCTCATCTAAGAAATAATGTGAAGTAGCTATCAGACAGCTATGGCTGTGTTGGTATGCTTATACATGCTGGCAACCTAGATGCTTTTACCTCCTGTATTAAGATCATAATAATTTTTACTAGTGTAATCTGCTTTGATGTTGAATAACTAGTTTGAAATTACTTGTATCTTCAGATAATTGTAAATACAAATTATAGAATCATTAGGGATTGGAAGGGACTTCAAATATTTCTTTACAATACAGAAAATAGAGTAGTTTCAAATATTTATACAGGAGAAAGGAAAAAGAACAACAACAAGAAGAAGAGGATCAAAAGCAGAAATAGCTACTAATATATTCCTAAAGCATTGAAATATGAACAACCTCCTTCCTTCTAGCTAGCTCTCTTCCTTCAGAAGATGTCCCTTATGTCTCAGATTGCATTCATCAGACTGTGCCCTTCCTGGTGAGAAATGCTTTTTAGTTTTCTGGTTGAGAGCTGCAGGGTCCCAGTCACATTTATACCTCTTCATTGCACATTAGGAAGCCATTTATCCAAGATGGAAGTTGGGAGCTGTCCACCTGGCTTTGTATGTCTAGCAGCTTAACTTGGGGAAAATCTTCTTGCCTGCCTTGTCACCATCAGTCTTGCTGTGAAATGTCTGAATCCACAGAGTCATGTTTTTTTCTGTCACTTTTAAAGTGATGAGCATGATTTATTCCAACATTTAAGTTAGATTTTTGCACACAGCTCATTACCAAAGATGTTTAACCCATCTAAGATGAGAGATTAAATGATCTTCTAAGTAGGGCTTTTGACGCAGTCTCCCACAGCATCCTCACAGCCAGACTGAGGCAGTGTGGCCTGGATTTTCGGGTAGTGAGGTGGATCATGAACTGGCTACAGGGTAGAAGTCAGAGAGTGGTGGTCAATGGGACAGAGTCTAGTTGGAGGCCTGTATCTAGTGGAGTGCCCCAGGGGTCGGTGCTGGGACCGGTCCTGTTCAATCTATTCATTGATGACTTGGATGAGGGGTTGGTATGCACTGTCAGCAAGTTTGCTGACGACACAAAGCTGGGTGGTGTCGCCGACACCCCAGCAGACTGTGCTGCCATTCAGCGAGATCTGGACAGGCTGGAGAGCTGGGCTGAGAAAAATCTAATGAGCTATAACAAGAGTAAGTGCAGAGTCTTGCATCTGGGCAAGAACAACCCTAGGTACCAGTATAGGCTGGGGACTGACCAGTTGGAGTGTAGTGTAGGGGAAAGGGACTTGGGGGTCCTGGTGGACAACAAGATGACTATGAGCCAGCAATGTGCTCTTGTGGCCAAGAAGGNGTTGTGGAGTCTCATTCACTGGAGACATTTAAAACCCACCTGGACGGGTTCCTGTGTGACTTGGTTTAGGTGATCCTGCTGTTGCAGGCAGATTGGACCAGATGATCTTTCGAGTTCCCTTCTAATCCCTAATGATTCTGTGAATCTTGTTTACTCACTCTTTGTTATTGACTTAAAGGTATTTTAGCTGGATTTTAAACTCAACAACAGAAAACCACCTGTAGATTATCTTCAGCATTGTGTGTGATGTCCTGATCAACAGAGAAAAAAGTTAAAGTCACACAGACACACCAATTTTTAATACCACAGAACTTTAGACCTTTCTGTATTATCATTAGTATGTATGTGTGATGTCTTTGTGGCTTTGTAAATATGTTTAAGGTCAATTTTTGAAATTTGCTTCTGACGGTTAAACACATCCTAATATCAAGCTCTTTAGCAAGCACTCTAAATACATGTTAGTTCAGACAGTATAATTAGGTTTAACAAATGCCAACATTTTTTAGCAGATGTATTTTTTCTTTGAAACATAAGGACCTTAATTTAGCAAATCTATGCTCCTACAATGTTTAATTTAAATAGATGGAAGACCAAGAACCACTGATTTTGTTTGGAGGAGACCTTTAAGATCATAAATTCCAGCCATTAATTCAGTACTGACAGGTCACCACTAAACCATGTCCTTAAGCACCCTATCTGCACATCTTTTAAATACTTCCAGGGGTGGTGACTCAAACACCTCCCCTGGACAGCCTGTTCCAGGGCTTGACAACCTTTTTGTTAATAGATTTTTCCTGATGTCCATCCTAAACTTTCCATCTACTCTTGTCCTGTACGTGGTTACTTAAAGAAAAGACTGACCTCACTTTACTATAAACTCTCTTCAGGAAGTTGTAGAGAGCGATAAGTCTCCCCTCAGCTTCCTTTTCTCCAGGCTAAATGACACTAATTCCCTCAGCTGTTCCTCATAAGACTTGTGATCTAGACTCCTTATCAGCTCTGCTGCCTTTTTCTGAACAATCTCCAGTGCTTCAATCTCTTCTGGTAGTGAGAGGGCTAGAGTATTCAAAATGTGGCCTCACCAGTGCTGAGTATGGGCGTCAGTCATTTCCCTGCTTCTGCTGGCACCACTATAAAAACCAGGATTCTGTTCTTGGCAAGCTGGGCACACTGCTGACACATGTTCAGCTGTCCAACAATCTGCCAGCCATCTTTCCAGCCACTCTCCCCCAAGCCTGCAGCAGCATTGCATGATGTTGTGTCCTAAGTGCTTGGCCTTTTTGAACCTCATACACTTGGCTTTGGCCTATCAATCAAGCCCATCCAGATCCCTCTGTAGACCTTTTCTACCTCAAGCAGATCAGCACACCCACCTAACTTGATGTTGTCTGCAAAGTTTACTGAGGATACACGTGATCCTCTGATCCAGATCAGTGAGAAAGATACTAAACAGGAGTGGCTCCAATGCCAAGCCCTGGGAGGCACCACTTGTGAGCAGCCATTTACCAGCACTATCTGGGCATGGCCATCCAGCTGGTTGTTTATCTAGTGAAGAATATGCTCATTCAATCTCAAGGACTGACGCTGAGGTGCTGGGCTTGACTTCAGCCAAGGCCATGAGATTACACCTAGAGTTACTGAAAAAAAAAATCACACTGATTTCTCCAGTCAAATTTTCTTTACATAGTGCCATGCTGCCCTTGAATTTCACATAAACATTTTGGTAATTATAAGTTAAATAGTTCTGAAATGACAAAGATATTGATAAATGGTTGAATGCATAGCCTCCAGTTAACACCATGTTCAACTGGAACATTTTAAATATGTTATGCTCATTAGTCTTGGTGTGCTACACAGAATGGATAATTCTTATTCTCCAAGGTTGCTTATTTATGTAATTTTCCAATAATCTTAGGTCATTCACTTTAAAGAGTTCAGCTTTGTTCTCTTTCAAGGCAATGACATAACCTCTACTGATTCTGAAGTTAAAATTAAGAATTCTGAAAGAAAGTTTTATAGTCGGTGCCAAGCTGTGTATCTTTTCCTAAAAATTTGCAATGTTGGGTACCAGTCTTTGGAGATGTCAACATAATGCATTTTGGCTAAAGGGCATATGTAGCGATGAGGGGCCAGGGGTTGCCGGCACTGCAACGGGAAGCAGCACAGGAGACAGCTATATGGGAAAGCAATGGAGGCACCTTTGTTGTCCCTTGTCTCTGCCCGACTTCGGGACGGCCCTTCCTTTTAGTAGCTAACAGACGTCAGCGATAAACAAACTCAGGATTGGTGCCTGGTGAATTTGTGGCTTTAGGTGACAGGTCTCCAGACCACATACGCCTGATTTCCCCGTGTGCTTGTGTGAGAAACTATGCAAGGAATTCAGCTTGAGAGAACAGATTTTACTAACTGTGCCACAAGTTAACCCTGGAACCAGTTCTGACAAGTTCCTCCAGCCACACGCTTCCAGGACATGGTGTGCCGGCATCCCGCGTGCTTCAGGAGGAACATCCTTAAGGAAGAACTGAAATATTCCCACAGGCATAGGAAATAATTTCTCATGCAGTTTACCCTCTGCCAAGATGGCAAAGTGCTGAGTAGTTCTTTCTTTCTCAAGGAGAACTCTGCTATAAAAAGAAAAGGGAGGAAAAAAGTTTAAAAATTGGTTGAAATTATGCGATTTACCCCACTGGATAATTCTTCTTTATCTTTTACCCCATTATGTTTATGTGTTTCTTTTTTTTTTTGTTACCTATTCAAGGATTCCTCAATATTTGAAATAAAAGGTAATTACTATATTGTTTCTAATAAAAGAATACTAGAACAGTAACTGCTTTTCTAATACAGAGTTTGATTGAAAGAAGTAAGCGTTCATTTGTGAGCAAGATAATGAGTGTTCTGTTTGTTGTGAACAGCCAGCAATTCCAATAAGAAAAGAAACACATTATTCTGTAAGAACAGGTTCTACAGGCTTTCAAACCATCATAGAATGAAATACAACATGAAGTACATTACTACGATAAAGTAAAAAACTGGGTTCCAGCGATCCGATTTGCACCGCGTGTGTATCGTGTGCTGCTGTGGTGGTGTGTGCAGTAAGTGTGCAAAGCTGCCTTACTCTTTACTTGTTCATGTGTAAATCTGCTGCCCACTAGCTTGAGGAATTCAGTCTTTATTTTTCATCTTTGTGCAAAACTCAGAAGTCTGACTTGAATACTTAGATTGGAAAGGACCTTTACAGCACCCCATAGGCGGGGACATGTCCCACTAGACCAGATTGCTCAAAGCACCATCCAGCCTGGCCTTAGTTTCTTAGAATCATAGAATGGCTAGGGTTGGAAGGGACCTTAAAGATAATCTAGTTCCAACTCCCCTGCCAAGGCAGGGGCATCTTTACTAGATCAGGTTATTCAGGGCCCTATCCAGCCTGGTCTGGTCTTGAACTCTTCCAGGGGTTGGGCAGCCACAACTTCCTTGGGCAACCCGTTCCAGCTTCTCAGCACCTTCACAGTAAAGGATTTTTTCATAATGTCCAACTTAAGTCTCCTCTCTTCAAGTTTGTAGCCATTTCCCCCGTCCTCTAATGATGTATCTGCGTAAAAAGCACTACTCCAGCTTTCTTGTAGGCCCCCTTCAGATATTGGAAAGCTGCTAGAAGGTCACCTGGGAGCCTCCTCTTCTCCAGGGTGAACAACCCAAACTTCTTCAGCCTGTCCTCATAGAGGAAGTGCTACAGCCCTCTGATCATTTGAGTTGCTCTCTTCCAGACACATTCCAGGAGCTCTGTGCCCTTCTTATATTGAGAACTCCAGAACTGAACAATTTGGGGTCTCACAAGTGTACAGTAGAAGAGGAGAATCATCTCCCTCGACCAACTGTCACTGCTTCTTTTGATGCAGTGCAGGACACGGTTGGCTTTCTGGGCTGCAAGAGCACACTGACGGCTCCTTTTAAACTTCTGGTCCTCCACCACCCCCAAGTCCTTCTCAGGACTGTCCTCAATCCTTTCTCCTCCCAATCTGTATTCATGCATGGGATTGCCTCAATCCACAGGGGAGGTTTAGACTTGACATTAGGAAAAAAAAATTCACTGAAAGAGTGATCCGGTTTTGAAATGGGCTGCCCACAGAGGTGGTTGAGTCACTGTCCCTGGAAGTATTCAAGGTTAGGCTGGATGAGGTGCTGGGTGGCATGATCTAGATGATCTAGATGTTAGATGTTAGGATTACTGGGTTTATTTGGATTTAGGTTGGACTGGATGATCTTTAAGGTCTTTTCCAACCTTATGATTACTGTGATACTATATTTGAGCTTGAAACTGTTCCTCCTTGTCTTGTCACTAGATGCTTTGGTAAAAAGTGCATTTTCCAACTTTCCTGTAGGCCTCCTTCATGAACCAGAAGACTCACTCCAGAACCTTTTCTTCTCCAGGCTGAACAATTACCTGAACTACCTTAGTCTGTCTTCATAAAAGAGGTTTTCCAGTCCTCTGATCATCCTCCTGCATTCATTTATTTCTGTTTGCAGGGAGTGATTATTGATCAGTCCTCAGCAATCCCCACACCATTTGCCATCTGCATTTGAGGAATCCTCCCCTTTTCAATTTTTGCTCACTGACATCTCAGCTCTCCACTACCCACATGGGATAAGTTCTTTTCCACCATCTTTCAGACTGCCTTAGTTTACAGCTTCACTGAATGCACTTAGTTTGACCTCAGATAATTCCATTTAAATGATATTGTTTTACTGCTTTCTTGGTGTAGCTTGGACATATCTCTGTATTAGTGCCTTTAATAGTCATCTTATCACACTTCTATTTCCCAGTAGCTTCTTTATATACCTTTCTTATTCCTCTTTTCCTTCCTCTAACAGCTGCCTAATTCTTGTCAGGTCTTTATTTTTTCTCTGCTAATTTGAGAATAAGCTGTAATTTGATTATGCTCATGCTGTGTCTCTTTCTTGTTCACTGAGTCATGAACTACTAGTAGATGTAGATGTAGTTGTACAAGTACTTGCAAGTGTCATCTTTGAGATGTGTCAAGGTATCATGTCCTTGTCATCATACCCTTCGGTTTGATTATTTTCCTCATCAGACTAGACTCTAACCTAGCCTCTGTGAACTCCTTACGGGCTGATGCCAACAAAGCAAAAAGATCAAATAAATAAATATGGCCATCAGAGAGACTGTACAGTATCACGGTGACCATGCGGCTTGATGTTGCTACACTGCATAGCTGCCAGCACTGTCAGCTTATTAAAAGTGAAATAAATTTGTGCACACTTTGCAGTCCTTTCCTGCACAAGTCCCGTTTCTGATCTGTGTTTCATGTAAAAGAAAAAATTGGCAGCCAGGTATATATTAACAAGTTCACTGAGTTACATGAAGAATGAAGTGCAGAAAGACTCTGAGGAGGAAGCGGGATCGTATTCAGCATGAGACAAAAAGGACAGTAGTAAGATCATAAAATAAAATAGATGTTTTGTAGCCTTGTTGGCCTACTTTTAGTCTTTGATTTTCAGATTGTATTTGATATCATTTAATAGCATCCTATTTTGATCAGAGTATTTATATTGAAACTGTTATGTATATCATAACTGTGAGTGTATTAAAAGATGTCCAATATTAGTCTTTATTCCCGAAGTCTCTTCCGGGGTGGTGGTTGAGTCACCATCTCTGGGTGAGTTTAAAAGATGCTTAGATGTAGTGTTGGGTATATGGTTTAGGGGTGAACTTACAGAGTAGGACTGATGATTGGACTCAATGATCCCAAGGGTCTTTTCCAACCTGAATGACTCTATGATTCTGAGATTCTATTTTTAGTTAAAATTTTGATCTAAGATTTGTTCTGTTCTTGGTCTATAACAGTTGTACATACTCCAAGTATTTTGGCTATTTTAAACACAAAAATAAAATAAATACGGGATCATTTGAAATATCATCCCTGATCTTCAACATATTTTTTTTTCCCTTTGGAACACCTAGTTTTAGAGTTATCCCTAAACATCAATTGCAACACCATCCTCTGTGCTGTCCTACAGTCCTAGAACAGGATGGTTCTGTCACTTGCTTCTTCAGCTTTTTCAACTGTCCAAGATACTAAATTAGGAATACTTCCTATCTTAACTTCTTTTGCAGTCCTTTCACAGCTTCTTTACTTCAAGATTTACATTGCTGTAATAATATTTGCCCTTGTAAAGGATGTGTGAGTTCTTGTGTCCTCTTCCTTACTTTTTAGCTATCCTCTAGGATGTTTATAATATGTCTCTTGATTTTGAAGCTGTCAAACTCATTAGAAAATAAAAAGTAGGGATGCTATGCAGTGAGACGTGGCATTTGCTAATTATAAGGAGGATAGGATATCATTACATTTTCATGTTGCATTGAATATTTTTTTAATTTTTTTGCTGAATATTGTGACTTTAAAGAAAACCCATCTAATCATACAATAACTCTTTTCATGGAAAATCAAGGTTGACTTCAAGTTTTTACTGTGTCTGGTGATTGTGATGGTTGTCATATTTTTCTTCTTATCATTTTAACATGAGTCTTGATATTTTCAGTTTCATAAGGGGCTTTACATATAAAAAGTCTGCAGCTTCTCTCTGTAACACACTTATATAAAATTATATAATGGTTTACATTGGAAGGGACCTCAGAGATCATCTAGATCAAACTCCCCTGGGCAGGGATGCTTCTCACTATTCCAAGTTGCCCAGAGCCCCATCCAACACTTACAAGGAGGGGACATCAACAGCCTTCCTGGCCAACCTGTTCCAGTGCCTCACCACCGTTACAGTGAAGAACTTCTTCCTAAGATCTAAATCTACTCTTATTTAGCTTGAAACTATTTTCCCATATTCTATCACTAGAGTCCCTCAGAAAAGGTCCCTCTCAGGCTTTCGTTTAGGGCCCCTTCAAGTACTGGAGGGCGGCTGTAAGGTTCCTCTGGAGTCTTCTCTTTGCCAGGCTGAACAACCCCAGATACCTTAGTCTGTCTTCATAGGAGAGGTGATTCAGCTCTCTGACCATCCTTGTAGTCCTCCTTTGGACATTCTCCAATAGTTCCACGCCCAGATCTGCATGCAGCACTCCAAGTGATGGCTAATAACATTAATGGATGAGGGGCGAGTGACTGATGTCGTTTACCTGGACCTGAGCAAAGCCTTTGACACTGTCCTGCACCACATTCTGGTCTCCAAGCTGGTGGAACATGGCTTTGATGGGTGGACCACTAGATGGGCAAGGAACTGGCTTGATGGCCGCACCCAGAGAGTGGTTGTTGATGGATCCATGTCCAAGTGGAGGCCAGTGACAAGCGGAGTCCCTTAGGGATCAGTCCTGGGACTAGTATTGTTCAACATCTTTGTCGGTGACATGGACAGAGGCATTGAGTGCACCCTCAGCAAGTTTGCTGGCGACACCAAGCTGTGTGGTGCAGCAGACACGCTGGAGGGCAGGGATGCCATCCAGAGGGACCTGGACAGGCTGCAGCGGTGGACACAAGCCCACCTCATGGGGTTCAACAAGATAAGTGTAAGGTCCTGCATCTGGGTGGAAGCGATCCTAAGCACAAATACAGGCTGGGCAGTGAC
>VXBP01001435.1:12697-54794 GCA_013400115.1 Rhinopomastus cyanomelas | reverse complement strand
CCTGCCATTCCCAGCCCCTTCCATGGTTCCCAGCCATTAGACATTAATGAGGGTGACCTCATTAATGTCTATAAATATGTTAAGGGTGGGTGTCAGGAGGATGAAGCCAGGCTCTTCTCTCTGTCTGACCTAATGATAGGACAAAGGGCATTGGGTGCAAGCTGAAACATAGGAGGTTCCACATAAATGTGAGAAGGAACTTCTTCACAGTGAAGGTACTGTCACCCTCACTGGAATGAGCTGCCCAGCGGGGTTGTGGAGTCTCCTTCTCTGGATATGTTTAAAACTTGCCTGACTATGTTCCTGTGTGATTTGATCTAGGTGTTCCTGCTGTGGTGGGGGGATTGAAGTAGATGGTCTTTCTAGGTAGCTTCCAGTGCCTAATGTTCTGTGATTCTGTGTACTCTTTTGCACATCTAAGACTGTCTCTTGGCATTATTCTTGTTTTCTAGAGGCTACAGAGGGAAAAAGCTGCAAGATAACATTCAGTGTGAAATTTTTCAGACACTTTATGAGGAAGCTGTTTTGTCATACAGAAAGGAAATTGTGCACCAATTACCCAGCAACACTCCAGAAGACTTAGAGAGAAATTTGGAGCAGATTATGCAATGGATTGAGCAGTGGATGAAAGACAATAATTGACTTCTGGTGAAGAAAGAAATACCTCCACTGGATCTCTTCCTGAGAGGATTTAATAAGTGACATTAATAATTCTTATACGATAAAATAAACTTTACTGTAATTTCATGTTGTTAGGGACAAAATAAGGTTGAGAACAGCCGTTTTGTAAGGCTTTGGAACGCCTTTGTAGCACCCTGGGAGAGGTGCACAGGAAAACTGACACAGTGAAATTCTGCTGTGCATAAAAGGATGGAAACAGCACAGTTGTCCTTGTTAGCAGGCAATCAGTCCAATAATTGAAAATATTTTAGAGCTTACGCTGAAAACCAAACTTTCTCCCTTCTTAACCCCAAGAAAATGGTAAAATCCTGATAACTGGTAGCAGTTGAGGAGGTTTTGATATCTAAAGCAGTTTTCCAGTGTTTTATGAACTGCTAGACTAACACCTGCTGTGCTCCACTGTATTCCTGAATGTCTGGAGTATCAAGTGAGGGGTGCATGATACAGTTGAAGGAGGGTGGTCTTGTTTTGGAGGAAAGAGAAGTCACTTGGTAACATATTTCAGTGATTGCCCAGAACTTCAGGAAATAAAGAGTAAGGAAACATGGACTGTATCAACAGCAGTGTGAAATCACAGAATCACTCTGGTTGGAAAAGACCCTGGCATCACTGAGTCCAACCATCTACCCTACCTTACAAGTTCTCAGTGTCATGTAGTGATAGGACATGGGGCAATGGTTGTAAGCTGGAACACAGAAGGTTCCACATCAACCTGAGAAGGAACTACTTCACGGTGAGGGTGACAGAGCACTGGAACAGGCTGCCCAGGGGGGTTGTGGAGTCTCCTTCACTGGAGATGTTCAAGGCCCGCCTGCATGTGTTCCTGTGTGACTTGGTCTAGGTGATCCTGCTATGGCAGGGGAATTGGACTAGATGATCTTTCAAGGTCCCTTCCAATCCGTAATGATTCTATGATTCTTTTAATCTCTGCATTCTCCACTGCCCATCCCAATCATGGAATATAGTTAGCCCTGTATATTTGTCAAGAAAATGCTTCATTTGTTGGGATTAAGGAATTTGCGGTGATCCAGAACATGGTTACACATAAAATACAGCCATCTGTTCCAATGGCTGGTGATGCCTGGTTTGCTGCAGAATGTGACTGTGCAAAGCAGAAATATCTTTTCAGTGGAAAAAAGCTTGTCTTGTAAACCCTTGTGAAAATTTCTGTAGAAAGTGCTTGCTAAAAACCATTTTATATACTCAAGTTTTAAATAATAAAACTCTTAAACTCTTCCTTGCTTGAAAATTTCTGTTCTGAAGAGTGTTAAGGTTGCATATCTTTTGAAAGCAGAGAATGACTTGGGCATACTAATGAATGAAAGGCTGGACACAAGTCAACAATTGGAACAATTGTGGCAGGGGGATTGGACTAGATGATCTTTTGGGGTCCCTTCCAATCCCTAATGATTCTATGATTCTAACCCACAACTCAAAAGCAAATCATATTGTGTGCTGTGCATCCAATGCAACATGGCCAGGAGGTGGAGAGGGGATTGCTGATGAGACCCCATCTACAGAGCTGGATCCAGGTGTGGAGTCCTCAGCACCGGAAAGAAAGGGACATTTTGGAGCAGGTCCAGAGAAGGCCACAAAAGTGGTGCATGTGCTGGAGCCTCTCTCGTGTGAGGACAGGTTGAGAGTTGGGGTCTCTCTGGGGAGAGACTTTTTTTTTAAGTCCTTTCAACAGGACAGGGGGTGATGGTTTTAAAGAGGGAAATGTTGACCAGACAGAAGGAAGAATTACTTTGTGCTGAGAGAGGTGAAGGTCCCTTCCAGCAAAGCCCTGCGTGTTTCTGTGGTCCTATTTTTTATTCCAAATCAGACACAGACTTTTCCGTGCGCTGCACAGAGGAATACTGCCCAGTGATTTGACTTGTGTAAAGCAAAAGGCTAAGAAAACCCAGCTTTTCCTTGCAGAATCATGGAAGACCATGGTTTAGGTATTTTTACTATAATACTGTCCTCAGCTTTCTGTTGTGTTTTAAGGACCCTGGGAATTCCAAAGCAGTACAAAATAATCTAAACCAGGACACTCATTGAATGAAAAACAGGGTGTAGGGTGATCTCTGACATGGAAGCATCTGGGGAACGTACATTTCTGAGAATGCATCAGGTGATGTAAAGTAAAATCTAGAAAGAACTGTGATTTTTGTAAGTGCTGTGGTAGAACACGGAGGCTTTACCAAAAACAAACAAAACAACTGACTTGGCTCGCACTCAACTCTCTGCACTCGGAACAGCCTCCTGGGGAGCTGTCGCTGCGCTTTCCGGGATGTCCACCCCTCCCCGGGGCGGGACCGGCAGCGGCAGAGAGAGCCCGGATCAGCGGGGCAGGTGCGTCGAGGCTCTGGGAGGGGACCGGGAGAGGCATCGGGCCCCGGTGGAAGCAACTTTGTCACTCTTTCACCACCGGCAGCCGCAGGTTTCACTGCCGATATGTTTTATCGTGCGATGGGATCGATAGTTCTGGCACCGCAAAGCAGTTTTGGAAGTGGTCGTGCATGAATGACACCAGTTTTTTCTCTAGGTGTTGTTTGCTGCTTTAATGACGGAGTTTTCTTCTGGTTTTGTAGATAAGTACTTGTTACGTGGCGGGACGTAGCGCTCACATTGCCAGTACCTGCGGTGTCCTCAGACACAAAAAGCTCCACCAACCAGAACAGGAGAAGATGGAGGAAGCAGAAGAGGATGACATGACACGTGGAGACCTGGGAAACGGACTTGGGAGAAGACCTGGCGGAGTTTATGAAGTGCAAAGTTTACTAAACTCCTGTTACTTCCAGTCTCGGAACGGATCTGGAAAGGTTTGCAATTCTGTTTTATCAGCAAGAAGACTGGATGAAAGTGATGCTGTAGCGCTTCCCAGTTCAAAACGAAACAATCTGTTCAATGGATCATCCAAAAAGGCTGTTACTGGTTCCTCACGACAAAACAGCAGTGGTAAGAGCGATTTAGAAGTGAACAATGTTAGAAGTTCTCCCACTGAGAAAAATATCTGTAAATTTGAGCTGTTCAGCTGCTTCACAATGTGGTATCAAGCTTAGTTCACATGTTTCCCAAATCTCTGTGGGATTCCAGAGCTGCACACCCACTGGGACCCAGTGCAGCCTCACAGGTTTGTGGGTGCAGCCCTTAAGTTAACTGTTAGTGTCACAGGAGGGGATGCTTCATATACTGTGGAGGCAGCAGAGGAACCTCTGTTCCTGGGTTTTCTTCACAAAACATGAACCGCAGAATTGCTTTTCAGTGAATGGCTTTTCTTAGTGTAAAAGTACCATTTATAAAGAGTTCAGTTTTGCATCTGCACATTTATCCAAGAGCATAGTACGGTTGGGGACCGCATTGTTTATCTCTAAAAACATAAATGAAGTTGAACTGCTTGGATTCCTGGTTTGTTTAAGTGTGTCTCCCTAGAGATTGTAACTAAGGCTTGTGGCTAAATACTCAAAATTCTGTTTACTGTTTAATTGGTATTTTTATTGGCATACTTTTGAGGTTAAAGTTGATTTTAGAACCTACATATCTTTGTTCTCCTGTGTTGGCATGAGGGGTTTTGTGAAGACAGCACTGCTGTAAATAAAATTAATTATAGGCAATGCTGTTTTCCCTTACATTTTAGCCATTTTTATTACTTTTGACTGAAGTATTTCCATATAAGTTGCTTGTTTCTCTCCTTTAGGCCAAGCTGCTATTATCTTCTCCACCCACCTCAATGGGTTAAGCGATGTAATTTTCTTTATTGGTTTCAGCATCTTGGGTGTGAGATGTTATAAGAGCAGCATCACTGCAGTGGCTTTCACTGGGCTTTGCTGGTCTCTATGCTTGTCTTAGGTCTAGGTTTTCCACACATCAATATCCATGAAAGCATCACTTATGTCCGCATGAACCTGACTTTAACAGGAAGCTGTACCTTAACTTGATTTATGCTCCGTTTACTCTATACTGCTTGTCTAGAAGAATATTTGATCTTATGGGATAGTCCACCACTATATTAAATCTTCTTGAAAATTGACTTTACATCTAAATACTCTGTGTTTGGCTGCTGAGGTTACAATAGGGAAAGAAACTAGAAAATTAATTTTTTTTTAATCAAGATGGCAATTTTGTTGTGGTTTTGTTCTGTGTGGGGTTTGTCACTTGTTTTCAGGGAAAATCAAATTCTCAGCTTTTATTCTGTAGATATTGTAGTAGCTCGTTGTTTAGTGTCTCTTATCTGTCCTACAGAATCTAATGCTGAGGTGTCAAATGAAGAATTAAAGCAGCAACTTCAGGAAGCACTAGAGGTTAGTAACTATCCCAGTTATGCTGCTCCTGAAATCTGCGTTTCCTTATAGTGTGAGGAAAATCTGCAATGTAAAGCACAGTGTAGTGTAGCTGAAGTTCGTGACGTACCCAGGCTTGGATGGAACCAGGTTCTTGCAATTAGAGCTGTAGTTGGAAGCCTTGCTAAGTTTTATGTACAGAAAGTGTGAGGTGTGTTTCATACTCAGGGGCAGGGAGAGGATGTTAATTTTTTTTTTTTTTAAGACACGGGGGAATCATTTTTGCAGGTGTAGAGAATATTAAAAGGACTATACTCCTTTTCTGCCAGAGCTTCTTTTTTATTAAGCTTTCACATCTGGAAATCTGCAGCTGTAAACACAATAGTCCTTGAGTTTTCAGTCTGCAATTTTTGTTGAAAGGTAGATAACTCCTACTTTGTAATATTACTGTTGTTAAATATGTTGATCAGTTGGCTTCAGTTCAGGCAGAAAAAGCAGTGTGATTCCAGCTGTAAATATATACACTTAATCTGTACGGTTTTTCAACCCCAGTATATTCTGTGGTGGGTCCTTCCCAAGTTGTCTTCAGTGCACAGCAAATTAAAATGTCAAGAAAATGTAGTGATTTGCAGTTAGACAAAACTGCTAAGTTCCCACTGCCTCCAAATGTAATTTCAATATCAGTTGTTGAAGTAGTAGAACTGGAAGAACTACGAAAAAAAGGTTTGTACGACCACAAGTAAATAACTGAGAGAACTACCTAGGGGTTAAGGAAAGAAAAGTATACAAAGCAGTAAATTTAGATTTAGGCTGGACAAAAGGAAAAGTTCTCTTATCTGAGTGGGGTAGATCACTGGAACAGGTTGCCTAGAGAGGTGACGGAGTCCCTAAACCTGGAGGCATTCCAGGTGAGGCTTGATGGGGCTCTGAGCAGTCTTTCAGTCAGAGATGTCCCTGCTTGTTACAGGGATTGGACTAGGTGACCTTTGGAGATCCCTTCCAACACAGTACATTCTATGATTGCAGTGTGGGAGACAGGCACCTGGGGGTCCTGGTGGACAGCAGGATGAACATGAGCCAGCACTATGCCCTTGTGGCCAAGAAGTCCAGTGGCATCCTGGGGTGGATTAGAAGGGGGGTGGTTAGTAGATTGAGAGAGATTCTCCTCCACCTCTACTCTGCCCTGGTGAGGCCACATCTGGAATATTGTGTCCAATTCTGGGCCCCTCAGTTCAAGAAGGACACAGAACTGCTTGAGAGAGTGCAGCGCAGAGCCACAAAGATGATTAAGAGGAACATCTCCCTGCTGAGGAAAGGCTGAGGTAGCTGGGTCTCTTTAGTTTGGAGAAAAGGAGACTGGGGGATGACCTCGTTAATGTTTATAAATATGTGAAGGGTGGGTGGAAGGAGAATGGAGTCAGACTCTTCTCAGTGTCATCTAATGATAGGACAAGGGGTAATGGGTATAAGCTGGAACACAGGAGGTTCCACATCAATATGGGAATGAACTTCTTGAAAAGAAGGGGACAGAGCACTGGAAGGGGATGCCCAAGGGGGTTGTAGAGTCTCCTTCTCTGGAGATGTTTAAAATCTGCCTGGATATATTCCTGTGCAACTTGGATATTTTGTACATTGTTTTTATAGCATGTAATTTTTAATCATAGTTTAGAATTTTGTGCTAGCATGCACTGTTCACATTTTTTTCATATAGGGGAAAAACAGGAGAATATTGGCTTTTTAAGAAATCAAAGGTATTGGATTTTACACAGTGTATCTATTTTCTTTTGCTTCAGGAAGTTGAAATCTTGAAAGTTGAGCTTGAAGCATCTCAAAGACAGCTTGAAGGAAAGGATGAAGCCCTAAGAATTCTGCAGAGCATGGTAGGAGTTGCCAGAAATCATTTAAAGTACTTAATAATAAGGAAAGGAAAACAGGAATCATTCTGCCAGTCCTTGTACAAACCTCCAAAACATGAAGTTCCTTTCAAGGCTATAATAAGTATATAAGTATTGGGTGTGCAAGTATCTGTGGATTTGTCATATATGATTTACAACTGTTTCTGTGTGGAACTACTGTGGTTATTTAAGAAGACTTTACTGTTGTGGTAAATTCTCACAGTTTTAACTTGGAGAACCCTTGAGGAGTCATGTTTTTAACTTAAAGAATAAGGATTTATTAGAGTGTCTGCTTAGCAAGTTTGCCAACGATNGGAGATTTGATCAATGTTTATAAGTACCTGAAGGCTGGCCAGGAGTGGGGGGACAGGCTCTTTTCACTTGCTCCCTGTGAGAGGACAAGGAGCAATGGGTGTAAGTTGCAGCAGAGGAGGTTCCGCCTCAACACAAGGAGGAACTTCTTTACTGTGAGGGTCACAGAGCACTGGAACAGGCTCCCCAGGGAGGTCGTGGAGCCTCCTTCTCTGGGGACTTTCAAGACCCGCCTGGATGTGTTCCTCTGTGATCTGTGTTAGATAGTTTTGTCCTGTTCCAGCAGGGTGTTGGACTCAATGATCTCTTTGGGTCCCTTCCAACCCCTAACATCCTATGATCCTATGATTTCTTTCTAACCCTTTAAATACTACTACAAAGCACACGTATTTCCATCTGACTACTTAATCTGCTGTCTTAGAAGACGGTATGTGTTAAATGTTAGGTCAGTCTTCCGTTCACAGTTGGCAGTATTTTTATTTGCTATTACAATGAACTATGTTGAAATAAATTCCAGTTTCTTTAGTCTACTTGCATAATGTATTATGTTCAGCAGTTCCCATCCTCAGACCTAGACCTCGGACCACCTAGATCAAAGCAGAGGTATGTTGTAAGCAAGCATTTAAGAGCTGATTTTGTGGATAAACCCTAAAGATGGCATAATCTCATTTGATGCTACATTTTAAATAGAAAATATTACAGTTTAAATACATGTTTAATATATGATTTAAATATGAGTTTATTACACAATGTAGCTGTTTTCTGACTTGGCGTAAGAACCCACTGGGACTTACAAGCAAGTTCCTACTGTTCGTTACTCCATGCAGTCTTGTTTAACTAAGAACATGCACGTCTTTTTATGTAAGACTGAAAATTTTGCTAAAGCAAGTTAAGTAAACTTAACTACAATATTTCACAGAGTTGGGCTTTTTCTTTCACAGGCAGTATTCAATAAAGCCACTGGTCATACAAAAGCAATGCTTCAGAAAACTGAGGAAGAAAAGAGAACTTTACAAAAGGTAAGTGTGCACGTTTCCTTCACACCTGTGCAAAACCTTAGAAGTCCATTGTTAGTGATAAGAAGTTACTAGACAGTTTATTTAAATCAGTACATATACCCTTTATGCTTGTTTTTTGTAGAAAGAGGAGATATTAATGTATCACTGTTTTGATACAGGTGCTCTCATGCTATACTCTGTACAATAATACCCAAAAGTTACAAGTTCTTCCTATACTTTCTGCTGATCTCTGTTGTGAATTTCACTGTCTTTCATAGTGAGTTGCACGATTTCTTGGTTATTAAGCTGCTGCAACTTCCCTCCAAGTCCTTGAAATCGGTGCCAAATTTTCATGGGGGGAGATGAGGTGGAGGAGGAAGGTGACGTTGAGTCACTTTCCTCAGTTGTTAAACTGAGGTTTGTGCTCTGCTTCTCTTCCTTTCCACACAACAGTGAGGGGAAAGGGAAATGGGTTTGGTTTTGTCATCAGTCGCTACAAACAGCAGTTCATGTGACACAGTCTGGAATCCATAGACCAGTGATTCAGAGACTTTTTAATGCTCAACACCAAATAAATATTTCAAGTTATCACGGATTGTCATCATTGCTGTTCCTTTCCTTCATTTCAATGGGTAGCTTGTAAAGAACTGATCACCTTTGTTTTGCTTTCACAGGAAATAAATATTTTACAGTGGGAAATTGAATTTGATCAGCATAGATTTAAAAACATAGAGGACACGTGGACAGAAAAATATGACAGGTATTTGTTTTCGATTGAGTATCTTTCATTTTGGGTTTTTTTTAGTTGCTTTGAATGCCATACACCATCCTTCTTGTATTCCAAGGTTACTTCATCTGGTTTATCAAGAGTTTCATGGTTTTTTCATAATTTCCTTCCAAAACAGGGAACATTTAATTTTTAAGCTAATCACATTTGTATTTGTCAGTTAAAACTACTAAAACTACCGAGTCTCAATTCTTTAGTGTGTCCGTGGACTAGCTTTTTTCATTTTCCTCCTGTTACGCTATTCTGTTAGCAAGCTGGAGACAGATTGTCCTAGTTTACTTTATGTGTAAATGAGGCATAGACTATAATGCTATGTGCATGCATGTGGAAATGCCATTTGCTGGTTAATCATTGCCTTATTTTCTTGCACTGTAGATGCAAACATACGTACAGGTAAAACAGAATGCTTTTGAGAGAGGCTGATCAACTGGTTCTTTGTTTAAATAAAGATTACTCTGGATGGGCAGCAGGTATGGTCAAGCAAGCAGAAGATGCCAGAGGCACTAAACTAATAATGCAGTAACAGACTTTTAAAGATTTGTCCAGTGTTTAGAGTAATAACTCAGAACTCTACCTATCAGAGTTCTACAGTGACCTCAGTGGAGGTTTGTAGTTAAAAGTCTCAGCTTTTGACTCGAAAAATTAGACAAAAATTTGAAACTATTTATTTATAAGAAGCATTTCATGAAGAACATGGGCCTTGTTCTCTGGGTTGTCTTAGTTACACTTGTCAAGGGTCGCCACACGAAACGCTCTTTGCTTTTCCTGGCTTAGGACATGGGGTCTGTAGCCAGGTACTCTGAAGTAATGAAACTAGTGTTAACTCTTGAAGGCTAGAGAAACTGGCAGAAAACTGCAACCCAAGAGCTCAGTCCACTTTGCAGAAAGGTTTTCTGATACCTGAGACAGCAGGGTGAGAAGAGCTTTTATTTCCCTTTGTTTATTGAAGTGAAATAATTCAGGCTGCTACTTAGTTTTAAACAAAACTATCAATTTACCGTATGCTGAGTTTTCTGGAAGCTGAGGAGAAGCATCAGATAAATTATCTTGCTTTAACACTTAGGGTTTTAAGTTCTCACTTGTCTGCTCAAGAGGAAAAATGCATTACACCTTCGCTGCATGTTCTCAGGTTGCACTGCTTGAGAGTACACTTGTTCTTGAGAACAGTGTTGAGGTTACAGGAAGTTTACTTTCAAAGATTCAGACCAGAGCCACATTGTCACATGTCCAGTAGCAATTTTATGCTTTCAAGGAAGTAAGGGGTTTCTAACAAGTATCTGGGACATTCATAATTGCAAATTTCTTTGAGTTCCTAATGGTTATGTGGTACTTAAACTCATCTCTTGTTAAATTTTGAAGTAATTGACAGCCCCTGATTGCATTAGAATGAGGGTTTTTTTTCTTTTAACCTCCACTTGAACATATTTGGACATGTTTAAGTCGGTCGTGTGAGGGTGTGGTTTTGTGAACAAGGTGAGCCTGTTTGACACAGCACGGGCTGAGTTGCAGAGAACTTCTGTCTGAGCGCATAGATTCCTGGTTTTCTTAGAATCACACAGGATCATAGAAGAGCTGGAAGGGATCTTGAGTTCATCAAGTCCAACCCCCTGCCAAGCATGGGTGCCTAAAGCACGTTGCACAGGGCCGCATTCAGATGGGGTTCAAATCTCTCTAGAGAAGGAGACACCACAGCCTCTCTGGGCAGCCTGTTCCAGAGCTTTGTGACTCATACTGTAAAGAGTTTTTCCTCATTTCTAAATGAAATTTCTTTTGTTGCAGCTTGTGCCTACTGCTGCTTTTCCTCCCTGCAGAGCCTCTGGCAGCATAGACTCCTAGGAGCAACTCCACAGAAGCCAGCCACACACAACCTGCTTTCTTAGCATTTGATCAGAGATAGTCAAACCAAGCCTACACACACAGGTTTTACAAGCAGTTTTAGGTTGCTTATTGGCATCTGGCTAGCTGATAGGACTTTGTAGGATAATATGCATTTTTGGTGCAGATATTACTACCAGAAAATTTTATGGTCTTTTCTCCAAAATGTTTTTAAAGCGAATATAATGCTGTAATGGATGATACCTGGTCACACCAAATACTCATCTCTTTTCAGTTTTGATTTCTTCTTCTATCTCTTCAGTAATCTTAATTTGCAGACATATTACATACAACACTTTAACAGGCTATTTCTTTTCTTCATTTGAGTACCCATTGTAAACTATATTTTAGAAGACAATACAACCTTTTTGTAACTTCCACAGGATCTATTGTGAAAATGCAGCCCTTAAAGAAGCACTGAAACTGAGAACAGAAGAAGTTAAAAATCTTAAAGCTGAAAATGCAAGTAAGACATCAACAGTTATTTCTCTTATTATTCCTGAGAAACAGTATATTTCAGGATTTAGCAATGAAGGAAGCTTTCTGTTGGGATAAGTGTCTTGTTACTGTCAGCTGATACCAGGGGATATGCAGAAGCAAACCATGTTTGGTTATATTCTTACATTCTCACTTGAACTATTAAAAAACCCATGTTAAATTTATAAGAAAAGTCATGTGCACATAGCTGAAAGGGTAGGTCAGATGTAAACGAAGTACACCTATCTTACCTCACTGCATGATGACTCCCTGGGTGTGAAGGAACACAACCGGTTTGTGCTCCTGGTTGGGTCCTGGGGAAGGCACGGAGCGCCCCTGCTATCAGTTACAGTCTGCGGTAAAAACATTCATGTTTAACATACCCTTATAAAGAATCTCACAACGCAGGCTCTGAAGTGTCCAGTTTGGCCTTGTAGCAGAACTTTTCAAACTGCAGCTTGTGTAAGCATCTAGCTGCGTCAAACAGCTCAAGCCTCTTTCCCCTTTCCCAAAAGCTGTTGTTCACTGTGATCTTCCCAGTGCAGTTCTAGCCTAAAAGAGCCGCTGCCTTGAAGTGCTAAAACAGATGAGCACTGAGTTCTGAAGCAGAGTAATATATGACGTGGTATCCCTGTAAGTGGGTCATTACTTCTGGCATCCGAGTTCCTACATCTACAACTATAGTCTCATCCTATTACCAAACCGAGGCTTAAGCTGCTGAAGTGCTTTGTTTGGGTGTAGTTAAGCTCCAAAATTAGCAAATCAGAGCAGCAGACTTTGTAATTGCTTTCCTTGTTTTCTTTTGTAGCCCTGAACCAACACTGTATGGAGTTCCTTGCAATGCTAGATGTGAAACAGCAGAAGATTGTGAAGGAAAACCTTTATTTGAATAAGAGTGACATTACAGATTTGACCAGTCTTGAAGTAAGTATGACATAGCACGCTTTTCAAACGTGGCTGGTTCAAATCCATGTTTATATTCAAAATATATAGATAATTTATCCTTACTGATTATTTAACTTTTTCTTTGGACTTGTTTTGATCTAATTATGATATGCCCCTGCTTGTCTGTTAATCAGCTTAGTGCATCAAGTCTCCCACAGTGCAAGGGAAGAGCAGAAAGGAGCATCAGGCTGTCATTCACAAGCGCACACGCTTTGGTTTTTTCCTTACTGACATCTTAATCCTTTACCCCTGCGCCTACTGCTTTGTTTTATTAATTGTTGTAAAGAGGTCTTCAGGGAGTAGCATACAGCAGGGCGACAATTGTTGGCTTTGGGTTATCCTGCAGAAATCACTTTTCAAATACGAATTTGTGAGTCCAGTGCCTCAAGTCTGTTGTAGTTTGCTTCCCCTGACCCTTACACTTCCTTTATAGTTTCGGGATAGTTTTCTGTCACTCACGTGGTATCTCTTCATCGTATTGTGTATGCAGATATGTACTTAACTGGGGGTTTGTTTTGGATTTTAAGCTCTCAGTTCTTGGAGCCTGCACCTGCAATTCTTCTGGAGGGCAGCCTTGTCCCTGTGCTAAAATGGCAGCAGTAACTCGAAAGCAGCTTCTTCATCTCAACAAAGAGGTAACCCTGCTTGGCTTAGACACACAGGGTCCAGCAGAGGGGTGCTTGTGCTCAAACTGATCAAATGCAGAGAAAATCTATTGCAGCTTACACAAATTAATGTGCCTTAAAGCAAGAGTGCTTCTCTTTATACTGTATGTATAAATATGTACATAATACATGTATATATGCGTATACAGTACATAAGTACTGTACTGTAATGCTTGTTCATAGCACTTGTAAACCCCTAACTTCTGCCAACATAAGACTCTAATCATGACATCAATCAGCTGTGCTAGTAAGGAAAAAATACTCTTCCTCCCACCCGTATTTTTTTAATCCAAAAGAAGGAAAAAACTCTATAAATGTATATGCAGCGTTAGCGTGGATTATTGCTGCCCCTTTTACCTCCTTCCACACAGCGTGCATTGCACCCTTCCCTCGCACTGACATCAGCAAGCACGGGTCTGCTTCCTAGCTAGGTCAGCAAACTGATCTTGCTGAAAGCCATGTATTTATATCACACTTAACATGATTTTCAAGCTCTTTAGAATTTCACTAAATAAAAGACCTTTTAAGAGTCTACAGTTTTAGAACTTTTATTGTAATTTGTCTCTGCAAATGCAGTAACTGTCCTGGTGGTCTCACTGCAAAAGTTCCATGTGTGTTACTGGTTTTGAAAATAGTACAGTCATGTCCATTCTGTGCCACAGTCATTTTCCCTGACATAGATGCCATTCCTCTGCTCCTTGCCCAAAAGGCATACGTGCTCCTCAAGCTCTTCTGCAAGTACAGAGACAAAACAGCAGTGCCAGCAGCTTGGCTGCGTCAGTGTGTGGTGATGCCTGCCTGTGTAGAACAGGAAGGGTGAGGGCTTTAGTACACGTTTCAGAATGTATTTCTTAACATGGGAAGAATGCATTTTGTTTGGTTTCTAGTACCAGCCCAATTATGTTTCCTTAGAAGCTCTCCGTGTTAACAACTACCAACTGTCTCTTAGTATACATTCTGAGTCCACTGTTGCTTCCAAATTGCTTACTATACTTTGCATTTTCTCTGAACCGAAAACAGATTGAAAATCTCAAGAAGAGTAATGATGAAGCTTACATAACAGCAGATGCCTTCAGAATTGCATTTGAGCAGCAGCTAATGCAGAGGAAAGAACAAGCCCTGAGGCTTGTAGAAGTGGTAAAGGTTAAGAAGGAAATGAAATATCTGAACTGGAGACGCCTGAAGGATGATGGTAACTGTGCATGCTCACATCTGCAATGGTTGACTAGAACAGAAGTCAGCTGACAAGTGACGCAGGCAGCTTTACTTACTGTATTAGATGTGCGATTGTGGTTTAGTGGCTGACTGAGGCTTCTGAAGAGTCAAAAAAAAAAGGAACAAAGTTATGATAAAACTGTAAATACATTAAATGGCGCGTCACATAGTGGAAGAACTTCTGCCGAAGTTTCTTGTGTAGAGGAAAATATAAGTACTACTGTAGGACCTTGAAGCTACTAGTCTAGCCTTTTGAAGTAGCCCTTTTTAATCACATGTTCATGAACTGTGTTATCTGAGTGAAAACGTCCTTGAATAAACAAGCTGTTATCCAGGAGGGCACTGGTGTTCTGGATATTAAACACCAGCACAAAAAAGTTAATATTTGGCAACTTGGTAATTTTAGATGCTGTTAGCAATTTAATATGCTGGAGTTTTCTCCGGTGATCTTTTTGTAAGAGTTAAGGATTAAAACATGCAAATACACGTATATGTATATACACTGAGCTTTCACTGAAATACTGCATACAGTTGTTTTCTTGACCTGATGCTGCCCGACTTAGAAGTCTGGTGGGTCTTCTTGATTTACAGAATCACAGAATCATTAGGGATTGGAAAGGACCTTGAGAGGTCGTCTAGTCCAATCCCCCTGACACAGCAGGATCACGTAGACCAAGTCACACAGGAACACATGAGGCGAGTCTTAAACATCTTCTGTGAAGGAGACTCCACAACCACCCTGGGGCAGCCTGTTCCCCTCACAGCTCCGTCACCCTCACTGTGAAGAAGTTCCTTCTCAGATTGATGTGGAGTACCCTCAGGATGTGATACAGAAACAGCATAAATACTGAATGTGTTTGCCTTTATTTACATAACTGTTTTCAAACGCCATATATTCATACATATGTTTCATCATTTTAATGTAATTTAATCTTTTTAGTATTCTTACAAGAATTTAAATTGCTTGTACCAAAGAAATTTTTTCAGACCACCTACTCTTTAAAAACAAATCTCCATAAATTATTGTCAAAGTGTATTTTCCATATGGCAAAAAGTTCATTTTCACATTTCCCTATAGATACATATAGTGAAAGGTCAGTTTGGTCTTTAAGTAAAGGGGTGAGTGGTTCTCCACAAAAGTAATCTGCTATGTTACATGCAGTGGGAGAAGCTGCAGCTTGCATTGCCCTTTTGAAAGAGATGGTTCAGAATTATAGAATCATTATGGCTGGAAAGGACCTCCATGTTCATCAAGCCCAGCCCTCACCCCAACATCTCCCTAACCCCTACACCTGGACTCAGTTGCTAAATCTACTCATTTTTAAACATCTCTAGGGATGGTGTCTCCACTGCCTCCCTGGGCAGCCTGTTCCAGAGCCCAACCACTCTCTCAGTACAAAAAACTTCTTTGTAATATCCAGTCTAAGCTTTCCCTGACACAACTTGAGGCTATTTCCCCTCATCCTATCATTAGTCATTTGGGAGAAAATCCACTTTTACACATGCTCATTTAATTCCAACGTAGTTTTCATCCTACGCCACACCACAGTTCTGGTACCTTTGTTTTCCTTAGGGCGTGTCAAGTTACAAGGGAACAAGAACAGTCTGGGGCAAAGTCTATCCAGCCTACTCTCATCAGATGTGGACTGTAGGAAGGTTGAAGAGCTAGACAATCCTCATGACATCCTGAAGATGTTAATAGATTTGGTCAGTATTCTGTTAAACTATTTATTATGAGGCCTTAGGGGAGCAAAAGTCACTGTTGGTTTACATACACCATCTTGTTCTTGGCTTATAAACTACTTTCTTTTCTTTCTCTTGTAAACAAATACTCAGGTAAATGACAAAGAGGAGGCTCTGGCTCATCAGAGAAAGGTTAGTTACATGCTGGCTCGCACAATGGAGACCAAAGAGGATGTTTTGGAACATGACAGAGGAAACTGCACGATGGGGAGTCGTCAGCACGAAGCCCAGGGGTCATCACACCCTGTACACACTTGCTGCCAGAACCTCCTGTCTGAGAACAGTATTTCTTCAGTTCCCAATGAAAAAACATTGGGACACCCAGTGAAAACACTTCGAAAATCACACTCCTGGCCGTCTGAGACTATGCACCGTGAAGATAACCCATGTATGAAAGCAGGTGAAACTGTAGTGATCTCTATATAGCTGTCTGCTGGAATAAATAGGGATTTTTGAAAAAAAAACGAATTGGCCTTAGAATCGTAAAATCATCGAGATTGAAAAAGACCTTTAAGGTCAGTGAATCTAAAGATTTGATGCTTGAGATTGCCTTGAGAAGGAGAGGAGATCCACACCTATAAGTAACTGAAAGGTGAGTATAGGGAGGATGGAGCCAGACTGTTTTCACTTGTGGCCAGTGACAGGACAAGGGGCATTGGGCACCAGCTGGAACACAAGAAGAAATAAGGAAAAACTTCTTTCCACTACAAGTCCCAAAGCCCTGGAGCAGGCTGCTCAGAGGGGTTCTGGAGTCTCCTTCTCTGACGTTATTCAAGTCCCACCTAGATGCAGTCCTGTGCAACGTGCTTTAGGCAGCACTGCTTTGGCAGGAGGTTGGACGTGATGATCTGTTGAGGTCCCTTCCAACTCTTCTGTGAATCTGTGACTCCAACTGTTTACTTAACTGTTCTAAACTCACTGCTAAACCATGTCCTTATGCTCTATGTCTACATGACACTTAAATTTATCCATTGATGGCCACTTAGCCACCTCCCAATGCCTGATGATCCTTCTAATAAAGACATTTTTCCTAATATCTGAACTAAACTTCCTCTGGTGCAACTTCAGGCCATTTCGTCTTGTCCTATCGCCATTACTTGAGAGAAGAGACTGACTCCCACCTCTCTGCAACCTCCTTTCAGGTAAGCTCTAAGGTCTCCCTTCAGCATTCTTCAGACTACAGTCCCAGCGCCCTCACAAGGTTTGTTCTCCAGACCCTTCACCACCCTTCTTGCCCTTCTCTGGACCTGTTCCAACACCTCAATGTCTTTCTTGTATTGAGGTGCCCCAAACTGAACCCAGTACTTGAGGTTCTTGTGGAAACACCTGGAAATACCCAGTGATTACATGGCAGCCAGACAAGTACAGTACATTAGCTGATACCACATTTACAGACACAGTAATAGCACAATAATTATTGCTTTGGTGCAGCAGCCAGATCTAGTTCATTAAATGGTAATTTCACAGAACTTCTTTGGTTGGAAGAGACCTTCAAGATCATCAAGTTCAAGCACTGACCAGCACTGCCAGGTCACTACTAACCCCTGTCCTTCAGCACCCTGTCCCCATGCTGATGGGATGGGAACTCCACCATTGCCCTGGTCAGACACAGCTTCCACCCACTCTCGATGCCACGTCACCTGCGGAGGGAGTTCTGGTGACGTCACACCGTAGGGTGACAGATGCCAACAGAAGCGGCGGGGCAGTCCCGATGCCTGGTGGCGCCCCCTGCCGGAGGGGCGGGGGAAGTGCCGCGGCAATCCCGCTGGCTCCAGCTGGGACAGGGGTTAGGTGAGAGGGGTTTGGGGGCGGTGGGCGTGGCCGCGCACGCGCGGATCAACGGCCGGGCGCACAAACAAGGGCCCTCTGAGGGGGCGCGGGGCGGTTTCTGAGGAGAGGGGGGGTTGGTGGACTCTTCCGAGTCGTGCGCGTCCTGTCCCCTCCGGCTCCGGCTCCGGCTCCGGCTCCGGCTCCGGCGCCCGCTGGCGCTGTCCCCGCCTGCGCTCAGGAGGTGAGTGCAGGGCCGGTGGAGGAGGCGGTAGGGTCGCTGTCGGAGGAGAGCCTGCAGGGAGGCGGGGCGGGCGAACAGACAGATGCGAGGCTCCCGGCCGGGGCGGGGGTCCGGAGCGGGGTTTGCCCCCTACCGCGGGGGGTATACTGCCCGCCCGTGCCCTGCCTGGCCCTGGGCGTGACGAGTGTCCCCAGCCCGCACCGGGCGCTGTATCGTGTCTCAGGGCTGAAGAGGGGCCATGTCATGGTGATGGGGCTGTCATGAGCCAGAGAAACTTTGTGCGCTGGATTTCGAAGCGTCGGCGAGTGGAAGGGGGTAGTGAAACAAAGGTAGACCCTTTGGAGTGGGTTTGAGTGCGCAATCTGCTGCCAGAACGCTGTTGCAGCGAGCTCTGGGACCGCTTACTTCCTGGGGCACCAGAATAGGCTGGAACACAGGAAGTTTCATGTGAGGAAAAAATTCTTCTCTGTGCGGGTGACAGAGCTCTGGAGCAGGCTGCCCAGAGAGGCTGCGGACCCTATCTCCAGAGAGGTTCAGACCCTGCCTGGATGCAGCCTTGCATTGGCTGGGGGTTGGACTTGGCGATCTCTTCGGGTCCCTTCCATCTCCGACAATCCTACAATTAACGTTGTGTGCTGCATATTAGATGGCTTAGATGGATTAATTGCCTCTAGAGATAATTATGTTTCTACTCTTGTTCTGTTCACTTTGATACGTATTATAATGGACATGATTACACTGTACACTGGCAGGTATTAAGTGCTTTAAGATGTGCTTCTGGATAAAGCAAGAGACCTTCTCAGGCTGCGTTAAAGTCCAAGCTGTAATGGTTACTAGTACATTATGGAGTGTAGAGCACAAAAAAGCAACCGGTTCACTGTTATGTCTGATGTTCTACTGCTGAGGTTGTCTAATGCAAACATCTGGTTATTAATAATGCAAATCAGAGAAAATATTAATATTGAGGGAACACTGTTTTCCACCAAGGAATAATACTCTTTCAGACCTGTAGTAAACATATTCTTATGACTCACTTTCTGCTTCTGAGTAATAAATGCTGATAACCACTGATGATGATGGTTGCACTGTGGGCAGTCTGTGAGAAGTGTGTTTGTTCAGTTGGGCAAGTGGATTCTTCAGCTGTGGCCATGGCTGCTGATGGTACCACTGGTGCTTGAACTGCTGCTGAAAATCAGTAATTGTTGAAGGACAATTTTTTTACTATGTGCTATGAATGATACTGTTTTCTGTTCCAAAGGCAATAACAAATTACTGTGGCTGAACTGTAAAAAATCTTAAGGAGTTAAAGATGGTATCAGGGTAGAGTTGTCTGGTCTTCGTTGTAATACAGTAAAGCTGTTGATAGTTTTGTTCTTCTGAAGAAATGGTATTGAACCAATGGCAGTTTAGGTTTTTTACATTGTGCTGCATAAGCTTTTCCTTATGTGTGTGAAAACGTTTGTAACTTTCATCTTCCACCCCCTGATTCAGCTACTAAATTTGCAGTGGCAGCAGGTGCTGCAGATTGGGGGCTGGACAGTATGTTGTCTTGCTCAGCAGGAATAATTTTAGGTTCTGTTTGATGATATTTAAGTTTTTGACAGGGCATTTGCTTTGTTGTGATGAACTTCCTGTGAAGTTGATTGCTCGTCAACTGTGGTTGCAATTGTACCTGTACTGGTTTTTTGGTCAATAGGGCCTCAAGCTTAAGGATAGGCATATGTTATAGGGGTCTTGGAGGGGAATGAGAAGGAGAAAGCCCATAATTAAGTAACCAGGTGGGAGAAATTAACATTCTGTTAAGGTAGGAGAAAAGACATACAGTGCTTTATCCAGCACTTCTGTAGCACTATGAACTCGGTTCTTAATGATTGTGTTTCTGTCAGAGGCTTTGTTTTAGCTGTGGTGGAAAGGCAGAAAAAGCTCATTAAATCCTGTTGTGAGGATAAAATTCACTATAAAAATCACTAGACTAAATAAAATGGTTAGATACCACAAAGGAGTCCAAAGTGAGGTGACTTTGTAGTGAGCAATTTTCCTGGTGGAAGCCTTGATTTTAGGTTAATGTAGGCAGCGTTTTGGAGGGAAGACCTGTGTGCAAATGTGTGTGTTTATTTCTAAAACTGATCTCGTGGTGTTCATATAAAAGCAGGTCTGTGTTCTCCAATGGTGATTGGCTGGCTAGCTGGTGATCTGGTGACACCTGTGTATATTAATACCACAGAATCATTTTCAGGGATTCTTGGATGTCAAAAGACTGCTTGTCATTCAAACATTAAACTGGTTAGCGGGTAATAACTAACTTGCTCATTTTATTTTGAGTCACCACCACTGAAAACTACTACCTACCTCCATTTAGAGAGACTGTGTTTGGAAAAGCAAAACTAAAAATTACAGTCTGTTCTTTCTCTGTCCAAGCAGGCTTATGTTGTGTTGCTCTTTGAATAACAATACATTAAGAAATGCCTAGTGGAATGTTGGTTTTGAGCTCAGGAATATGTTCCTGTTATACTAGAAGTGATTTCTAAAGGGTGTAAAAGAAGTGGGCTATACAGTGTTTGTAAATGCACTGGTCACACAGTCATAGGATCACAGTATTTGCTTCTCTTAGGTGACAGTTTTTATGTAGTAGTTATTGCTTCTGTTTCTTTAGATAATGTCTCTATGCAATTTAAAGAATTAGTTGTTTGGCTGGGACCAAGCCCCATATGTCTGAGCAAGTGGCATGACAGTCTTTCTTCTTCTCTTATGCTCTAAACTTGCCCTTTAGCAGCCTCAGAAGTTACAGGAAGGCATTTAAACAGGTGCTGCTGTGACCTGAATTCTAACTGTTCTGAATCCTTCCAGACGCTGTCGCAGAACAACTCACCTTAGTACCATTCACATCAGTGCTGGCCTCCTGGGTTCACCATGGTGACTGCTGCCTGGCATAGCAATCAAGTGGTGCTAGTTTTCCACTCCACAGACTTGAGTAAGACAGTAAAAAATGCTGATCTTGCAATCAGGACCCAAGGGAAAAGCTCTGAAAGATAAGAGACTTAAAATGAGCTTCTTTAGAAATGTACCAGATGTTTACCTGCAGAAGTTGCAAGTATTCTTAGTGCACTTTTGTACAAACGCATCAACATGAAGTAGTGTTCTGTGAGGAATAGTTGGCAAAATGAAGAGCTGACTGTTAATGGGGGGAAAAAAGGATTTAGAATCACAGAATCGTTACAGACTGGAAGGGACCTCGAAAGATCATCTAGTCCAATCCACCTGCAACAGCAGGATCACCTAGACCAAGTCACACAGGAACACATGCAGGCGGGCCTTGAACATCTCCAGTGACACAGACTCCACAACCACCCTGGGCAGCCTGTTCCTTGTGATCAGTACTTCTGTTACTCAGGTGACGTTATCTGACACATAAGGAACTGAGCATTTTCCTGGAGAACCTGGCCAATCGTGACATACATGAATGTGCTCTTCACTGGGTACAAAATAGGCTGGATGGCTGTGCCCAGAGAGTTGTGATTAATGGAGTGAAATTTACTTGGCAGCTGGTCACCAGTGGTGTTCTTCAGGGCTCAGTTTTGGGGTTAGTCTTGTTTAATCTTTATTGACAATTGGATGAGGAGATTGAGTGCACCCTCAGTTTGCAGATGACACCAAATTGTATGGTAGTGTTGATCTCCTTGAGGTTAGGAAGGTTCTACAGAGGGACCTGGACAGGTTGAATTGATGATCCAAAGTCAGTTTTGTGAGGTACAGCAAGGCCAGGTGCCAGGTTCTGCATTTCAGTCACAACAACCCCAGGTAACACTGCAGGCTTGGGGAAGAGTGTCTGGAAAGCTGCCCAGCAGAAAAAGACTGGGGGGTGTGGGTAGGTAGCCAGTGTAGTATGAACTAGTAGTGTGCCCGAGTGGCAGAGAAGGCCAGCAGGTTCCTGGGTTGTATCAGGAACAGCATGGCCAGCAGGAGTAGAGAAGTTATTGTGCTCCTGTACTTGGTACTGGGTACAAGATGTACTTAAGGTACACCTTGAGTACTGTGTTCAGTTCTGGGCCCCTCACGTCAAGAAAGTTATTGAGGTGCTGGAATATGTCCAGATGAGAGCTGCTGAGCTTGTGACTTTTGTAAAGAACAAGTCATATGAGGAGAGGCTGAGGGAAATAGGCATGTTTAGTTTGGAGAATAGGAGAGTGAGGGGAGACTTCATTGCCTTCTCGCAACTACCTGAAAGGAGGTTGTAGAGAGGTGGTGTTGGCCTCTTCTCCCAACTGAATAATGACAAGACCAGAGGGGATGAAGTAGTGGCAGTGGAGATTTTGGTTAGATATTAGGAAGACATTCTTTACTGAAATGGTGGTCAAGCACTGAGACAGGCTGCCCAGGGAGGTGATTAAGAAATGTGTAGACATTTCTTCAGGACCTGCTTTAGTGGCAGAGATGGTAGGGGAGTTATTTTGTTTAATCTGTTTGAGTGTGTTTGCTGCTTGTGTTTGATGAGGGTTTTGGGTTTTGTTATTGTGTGTATGGTTGGACTTGGTGATCTGGGAGGTCCTTTCCAATCAGGAATATTCTGTGAGATGTATATTAGGATGAATGGTGCAGTGAGAATTAATGACTTGTGACAGTGTAAAATGTTTCAGGGTGTGACCTGTGTTTATTCATTAATATGCTGTCTTTGGTGTGTTTCTGGTTGAAAGTAGTGACACCTCAGCCCTTCACTTGGTGTAGTTTATTCCTACAGTAGGCAGTCAGATGTCTTGAGGAAGTAACAGACCTAATTAGCTCAGTGCAGCACAGTAATCTGTAAATCTCTGAAACTATGAACTGTGTTACCTGATTTAACCATAACTGCATTTCCTTATCTATAATTGACTTTCTGGAATTAAAGCTGTCTTTGGTCTTGCTCTTTACACTGTGGTTTACAGTATTAGATACAGCTGTTACCACTGTCCTGTAGTTTGTTTACGCTTTGGCAGTCATTTAAATGTTACTTAAAATGTAAATGCTTCTACTTCTAAAACATGTGTGAAATGGAGGTGGTAAGACCCTCAAGTTGCCTGTCTCACTGCACATGTTAAGGATCTGCTATCACAGATACAGTTAGGAACATTAATATTTTGTATTAATGGTCTATTTAAAAATAATTTGTAAACCAGAAAAACTAAATAATCCTAAGAAACCCCTGAAATATTAATCTACAGAGGACATCACTTAATACTGTTTAGTACACAAGAGGTCTGTGCCATTAAATGCGGAAGAGGTGACAGCAACAAGCAGAGGATTGATTCTAGTCCTGCAGGTGCCTGCTAGAAACATGGATTAAGCTTCTCTGTGTTTTAATTTCAGGCAGTGATTCTGTCCTGCTTGTGCATTGTCTCTTCTGGTGTCTGGTCACCCTTCTTTGTATGTCTGCGTGAGGATCTTGTTCAGATGGTAACTGAGGAAAAAGCCCTGTTTAACCCAGATGTTACACTTCCAAGGCATAAGAAATGGTAAAGGCACAAGCTATTACACAACAGTTCCTCTTGAAACCCATAGTGGAGTGTAGATAAGCTGCTGTAGTCTCTTCGGCACCCAACGCTCTTGTGTGAGTATTGCTCACATGAAGCAATCATTTCCCTCTCAGTCATCTGCTTTCTTAATGATATTGTAGGATTGAGTGGGGGTGGAATAGTGTATGTGTTTCTTCTACTGAAACTTCCAACTACTTCAGAAAATAAGTGGTGGTGGTGCTGCTGGTTTCAGATTAACAGCAGAATTCCCACGATGTTCAGAGCAAGTGCCATTTGCAAAAACAAATGGTTCCTACAAACTTTGTTTGCTTAGGGAAACAAGCAGCCATTTAATAAGGACATGTCAGTAGATTTTTTTTTTTTTCCCCACAGCTTCTAATCCACTCCTTGTTTAATGTAAATATTCGGACTGTTTGTAGGCAAATCTGGGAAGTAAAAAAATGAACTTGATCTTGTGGCTGAAAAACGAAATTACATTTTTGGAAGTGTAAGAAATCAGAAGGCTTTGTCATTTCTTAGATGTTGCACATAAATTGTTTCAGGACAGAGAGCTGTGAGAAATAAGGACTTGGGTTTTGATTTTGTCATGTCTCCTGATCAATCCACAAAAATTGGTAGTTAATGTTGTAAGACTCCATTTTGGGTTGTGATCTCCTGTTTGCCAGGAGGCTATGAAATTAGTTAATTGACCAGAAAGGAGGTGGGAGCAAGGAGGGGTGGACTGCATCTTCTTCGTAGTGGCAGTAGGACCAGAGGAAATGACTGCAAATTGTGCCAGGAAAGGTTTAGGATGACTGTTAGGAAGAATTCTTTTATTGAAAGAGTCGGTGGGCTTTGGAGCAGGATGTCCAGGGCAGCGGTGGAGTCATTGTCCCTGGAGGTATTTAAGTAACTTGTAGATCTGGTGCTTAGGGACATGGTTTAGTGGTAACCTGGCAGTTCTGGGTCAAATGTTGGGCTTGATGATCTTAAAGGTCTCTTCCAGCCAAAGAGATTCTGTGATTATGTGAAACTGAGACTTGCAAAGCACTATAAAGGTGAAGCAAATAGTTGTAACTTACTGCAATCCTTTGTGCCCATATGTAAGCTAAAAATAAACAGTATGAGTATGCCACTGGACTGATAACCATGGTTCCTTCTGGTGCTGTGCTCCTCACAGGACTTGTGCTCCAGATCCTGTGAACTAAAAATACTTTTCTTTTCAGGTTAAGGGGGCTTCACAAGAATTAACTAGAATGGACAGTTACTTTAAAGCTGCAGTCTGTGACTTGGACAAACTACTTGATGAATTTGAACAGAGTACAGGTTAGTTCCAGCGTTATCTTGTTCTCCAGCATAATAATTTTGGTAAAATGACTTTTACCATAGAATTTGCAAGTATCATAATAAATAAACCCTTGTATTTGTGAATAGATGGGACTTGGAGGGAATGCTCTATGGAAAGAGAGGAATTTTATGAACTTTGTTTTTCATCTCTTTTTTTGCTTTAAATAGATGAATATGACTGCTATGTAACACCTCAAGATCCATGTGGCTCAAAGCACCATTCACTTTCTTCAGTTCTTGGTCATTTGCAGCATGTATACCCAGCACCAAAACTGCAAGAGGATGCTAACACTTGTGCATCATCAGAAGAAATCTCTCTAGCTAGACACACTGGAACAAGTGAAGTACTTCCGAGTTCCTCACCACAAAATGAGAAGAGTGTTGCTGGACCTGATCTTTTGTCCACTGTGGACAGTGGATCCTTAAATGAAATTCAGGCTTCAAACCTAGGCAGGTGTAGTATACCTGTGTGTGATCTTGTTAATGACACAGGCAACCTGATCCATTCAGGGCCTGCTCATGAAGATACTCAGAAGCTGCAGCCAGGCGATTTTCAGTACAGTGAGAGTTTGACTAACTTTGATGTATCTTGCATACCTTTTCCTACTTGTGTCTCATCAGGTGATTGCAGTCATGTTTCAAATACAAAGCAGAGTGAAGGAAACTCAGTGGTACAAGGTTGTGGATATCCTAAAGCAGAGGAAATTAATCGTTTACGTTCAAAATCTGACAGTTATATGACAGCAAAGATCTCAGATCCATACAACAATCAACACACTACAGAGTCAGTGAAGTGCAGTGAAATATTTGATCAGCTCGAACAAACGTCTAACATTAATGCTGCATCTGTTTTTGGAACATCACAGAATTGTAATGTGTACAGTCCCAAAGATGGGAAAGCATATGAAGAATTGCCTTGTGTACAAGAGGAAAGTGCATGCTGTGTAGCAAGCAAAGAGATGTGTGGAAGAAATGCCATAGAAAAAGTGGACCCAAAAGAGGAGAGTAATGTTAAATCCATGCCTTCAGATCTCCCAAAGAGGGAGTTGCGCAAATGCAGTGCAGCATTGTCTGAAGATAGTATTTTTCCAGAATCCATGTGTCAAACAGAAGCTAAAGTAGAATTGGAGAAGAAAATCACAGAAGAGAGTGTAGACGATGAAGAACTTGATAGCAACAAAATACTAAACACTGCTTCAACTGCGTGTATTTCAGCTGAAGATGTCCAAACCTCACTGTCAGATCTTCCTGTATCTGTATTAGTTGTTACAGAAGAAAAAGTTAATCCTCTACCTCAAAATGAAGTGGTGGAGGTTGTTAGCGATACTTTAATGGAAAGTCATGCTGGAAAGTCAAACGCTGACCCCTGTGGTAGGGAATCCTGTGAGAAAACTGACTTGAATGAGCAGGATGGATATGGAGCTAAAATTGGTGCAAGTATTGTGGAAAAAAGTGCAGATGGTGATAATTATAACAATGAGAATGCAACTGATGACATTGATCCTCAAGAAGCTCTTCCCTCTGTGTTTCTAGAGTACGAAGCTGAGCCATATGCTGTTGATATAGATTCATATTACAGTGACAGCATGAGCCCAGATACGGCTGACTTCAATATAAAGGAGAATATCATTACAAGTAGTGTTGCAATAAGTGATGCTGAGCTTGATGATTTCTTGTATGGAGAAAGTCTTCAGTCCAATGTGTTAAAGTCTTCAGACAATGATAGTAACTTAATAGAAGCTGATACAGATGAAGGGCATTTAACAAATGTGAACAACTTGGAATTCACAGAGGTCACTGAAGAACACATGCAAGCAAACCTAGAGGAAATAATGAGCATCAGTAGTGATTGTAAACAGTCTCCTACTACCAGTGAATCAGAGTCTGCCACAGAAGATACTACATGTTGTACTCAGGGCATGACTGAGAGTGGTAGTGGGGCAGTAGTGCCTAATGTGTGTCGTGAAGGTGCAAGACCAAAGCAATTGCTTGGCCTTTCCCAAGTTGCTGCTGGTCAGAGAAAGCAGAATAAACCATCTGTACTTGAGATAGAAAACCAGGAAGCCACTTGTGGTACCACAGAAGCAACTGCCTCAGACAACAATGTAGATGTTGCTAAAAATTCTGCACCTGCGTGCTCTGTGGAAAGCAGCTCTAAAGCTGAAGGAAATCAAACGTCTGAAAATGCAGAATCATTTAAAAAAACTGCAGCGCTGTCATGGAAACAACCGTTGTGGGTTCCTGATTCAGAGGCACCAAACTGCATGAATTGCCAAGTCAAGTTTACATTTACAAGAAGACGACACCATTGCCGTGCATGTGGAAAGGTAGGGTATTGTAAACGGGTCCTGTTTTACTGAAGGCAAGGAATTCTGATTTGGGGATAACTGATATGTAGAAGGGAGATAATATTACTACAATTTTTTTAAGACTCAGAAGTATTTTATTCAAATTTGAAAAAAATTTCCTTCATAGAAATTTTGACTGTCAGAAAACAGACATTCTTTAAGAAATCAATGACTTTTTTTGTGAAAATAATTAAAGAGAAGTTTAGAGAATGTTTTTAATTTC
The DNA here is from genome assembly GCA_013400115.1 of Rhinopomastus cyanomelas. Classification (NCBI taxonomy): domain Eukaryota; kingdom Metazoa; phylum Chordata; class Aves; order Bucerotiformes; family Rhinopomastidae; genus Rhinopomastus; species Rhinopomastus cyanomelas. The sequence goes on along the minus strand of VXBP01001435.1, from coordinate 27,521 downwards.
TATTACTAGCTAGACTAATGTGTTTTGCATATAAAAAGGAAGATATTTTGTAGTAGCTATACTGAATCAGCTTGTTACACATCTTTGTAAGTATTGGAGCTTAAAACCTGAGATAACAGTGATGAGCAGAATTCATACAATCATTCAAGTTGGAAAAGACCTTTGGGATCATGAAGTCCAACCATCAGTTCCTACTCTACAAGTTCATCCCTAAACCATACCCCTCAATGCCACATCTAAGAATTGTTTAAACTCATCCAGGGATGGTGACTCAACCATACCCTGGGCAGCCTGTTCCAGTGCCTGACCACCCTCTCCAAGAAGAATTATTTCCTGATGTCTAATCTAAACCTATTGGGGCTTGAATGGAGAAGTCTACTCTAAACCTGTTGGAGCTTGAAACCCTTCCCTCTGGTTCTGTCGCTAATTACCTGTGAGAAGAGACCAGCACCAACATCTGCAAACTTGGTGATAGCATACTCTAATCCCGCATCCAAGTCAGTAATGTGTATACCTCTTAGAAGTTTCTTTATTTGGGTGTTTGTCTCTTGTTGTAGTTTTCTTCCTCTTGCTAGCTCAACTAGAATCTTGTTTGCTGAGCAGCCTCATCTTCTCCTTTCCGCTGTTAAAGGACTTGTCCTTTAGTCCTCACCTCTTTTCTCCTATGTATTAGGGTTAAGCATCCTCCTCTGTTGTAGTTTCCAGTGCCACTAAGAGGAGAATACCAATTGCAGAGGACTGTACTGCTTAGCATTTGAAGCCTTAAGGTGGATTGTAACTGATGTAGCAATTAATCTTCACCAGTTTTGCTCTTAACCTCTTTACTGAGCATGTCCTTTTTCAGTTGAGGTAAATTACCTGTGATGCTAATGCGGAAGTAATTGGAATAGTTTCTTTTTTGAGCTCATATTGCACCAGTCAAGTATTGCTGGTTTTGCGATGACTTTTCCTGCTTAAAGGAGTTAATTCATAGTAGCTTTATTGTTCTTCTCTGTCACTACTGTTTGATTTGTTGGGTTTTTTCCTTAAACCACTTCATTTTCCTGGATGTAATTAGGAGTAGCAGAAGACCTTCACTGTTCGTTCCACTTCCTTAACTCTGATCAACAGTAGAAAGCTTCTGTCAGACAATGGTTTTAACAGATACCTTATTAAAAAATTCTAGCGGTTACATGTAGCTGAAAATGGTGAGACTCCTAAGAAAACCTGCAAATTACCTGACAATATAAGGGGAAAGAGAGCAAAGCACAAGATCTTTAAGGGGTTGTCTCGTCATGGATGAGTGTACTAGGTAACTTTAAGCAATTTGTAAACGTGTGATTTAACTGAATTTGATGGCAGCATTCACTCTTACTACACAGAGGAAATATAACTGGGGAAACAGACTTCAAATAATTTTGGAATTAAATTTAATATTGTTTTGTCAGGTTTCCAGAGTTTCTAGAAGTTTATTACAGATTCACTTAACTTTCTGTCTAGATACCTGGTTGTAGTTTGCTTTGGGATTTGAATCCTCGGCTTCCTGAAACAGATTCTCAGATTCTGGATTTGATAAAAATACTTAAGGGTGGTATAGCAGTAGAGTCACCTGGAAAGGGGTCCCAGGAAAGGAAGGTGGCACCAACTGAATAAAGAAATTGCTGGGCAATTATACCTGTACAGACTACTTACCAGCCCCTCATGCAGCAGTTTGGGCCAGTAGCAGTACTTGGGTTTAGGATCCTTTTCCTTACTGTGTCCAGAAAATTACCCTGATCTGGCATCTTGAGAGTCCTTAAATTCTTTCAGCTGCATTCATCCAGGCCTCCATCTAATTGTTTTGGGGCTATAGCCTTGAAGCGTCCTTATCTTCTGGTTTATGTGGCTTTTGGAGACCATGTTTTGATTCAGCAGGCATGTGCTCGTTAAATCAGAGTGGAAATTCACTGCTTGCATCCAAAGGCTTCAACAGTCTAGCTCCTAACGCTAAACAAAGCCAAGCAAACTGTGTATCACAAAGCAGTATAACTCTAACTTAAATTATTCTGTTTTAAATGTACTTACTTAAGCTAAGCTGATCTTTTGACACTGAGATGCATCACTGCCCAAGGAAAATATTGCATGCAGATACTAGAGAGGGCTCAAAGAAGGCTTACTGAGGCTGTCATATGTATGCCCAACTGTCATACAGTGGTAGGCTCTTAATTGGATTGCATACAGCATGAAAGGTATACATGAGATTCCTTGTTCCTACAGTTTGCTTGATTCACTCTACTTTGTGGGTTTCCTCATGGAGCTCTTGCTTAGCTGCAGCTCAGACCTTTCACTTCTTTGGAGCCTGTACCATACTACTGCTAGTTTGGTTAAAGGATGGATTAAGTGGATCCATCGCACTTGCAGAAAACAGTTTTTCTGGAGACATAATTCTTTGAAAGGGATTATGGAAGTGTGTTGTAGGCTAAAGACACTGACACTTTTCCCCCATCTCTGTGTAAAAATAGACAGGATTAATTTTCTGTTGGAGTAGAGGAGCGTATCTTGTTTGCTCAATTCAACTTCAGCATGCTTGTGCATGATAGTTGTCCTTGAGACAGAAGAGGGAGCTGGTAACACTTGCTATGGAGATACCTGGTGAAGCACAGTGCTCTAAGATCAGTGGATAAGGAATGACTGGTGATGCAAGACTAGGTCATTCTAACTGCATGCACACACAGTAATGGGAGATTGCAGTAGTTACCTTCTGATATAATACTAAAAGAGTAAAGCAGATCTGACTCAATTCTGGAGTTCAGTCATTTCTATCTCTGTTGTTTAACAAAAAATAAATTATGGGATTAACAGAAGTAGGACTGAATTCATAGGATCATAGGATGTTAGGGGTTGGAAGGGACCCAAGAGATCAAGTCAACCCCCCTGCCGGAGCGGGACAAAACTATCAGATCACAAAACAAATCACAGAGACAGAGACAAAACAGATCACAGAGGCGGGCCTTGAAAGTCCCCAGAGAAGGAGAATTGCAAACTAATTAGTGCAACCTGGAATTTACTATAATATCTTCTGTGTCCTACGTGTTGATGTTATTTATATGTATTGTGGGTTTTGCTTATTTTGGTTTTTTTCTGAAGGTTTCTACAAGAGAGATTGAAATTCAGGCTTGAATATTAGGCTATGGAACGTTTAGAATAAAGTTTGATTCACAGAATCACAAAACATCAAGGACTGGAAGGGACCTTGAAAGATCCCCCTACCACAGCAGAATCACCTAGACCAAGTCACGCAGGAACAGGAGAATAGTGAAGAGGTGATTGGGAAGAATCAGCATGGCTTCATCAAGGGCTAATACTGCCTGACAAACCTGGTGGCCTTCTATGAACAGGTCACAACATTAATGGATGAGGGGCAAGTGACTGATGTCATTTACCTGGACCTGAGCAAAGCCTTTGACACTGTCCTGCATCACGTTCTGGTCTCCAAGCTGTTGGAACATGGCTTTGATGGGTGAACTACTAGATGGGTGAAGAACTGGCTTGATGGCTGCACCCAGAGAGTGGTTGTTGATGGATCCACATCCAAGTGGAGACCTGCATCTGGGTTGAGGCAATCCTAAGCACAAATACAGGCTGGGCAGTGACTGGCTGCAGAGTAGCCCTGAGGAGAGGGACTTGGGGGTGCTTGTGGATGAAAAGCTTAACATGAGCCAGCAGTGTGCACTTGTGGCCCAGAAGGCAAACCATATCCTGGGCTGCATCAAGAGAAGTGTGGCCAGCAGCTCGAGGGAGGTGATTGTCCCCCTCTACTCTGCGCTGGTGAGGCCCCACCTGGAGTACTGTGTCCAGTTTTGGAGCTCTTATTACATGAGGGATGTGGACATGCTGGAGTGTGTGCAGAGGAGGGTCACAAGGATGATCAGAGGGCTGGAGCACCTCTCCTATGAGGCCAGACTGAGGGAGTTGGGGCTATTGAGTCTGGAGAAGAGGAGGCTCCAAGGTGACCTTCTTGTGGCCTTCCGGTATGTGAAGGGGACCTACAAAAAAGCTGGAGAAGGACTTTTTAGGATGTGAGGTAGTGACAGGACTAGGGGGAATGGAGCAAAGCTGGAGATGGATACATTTAGAGTGAATGTGAGGAGGAAGTTCTTGAGAACTCTCAGCAACATGAGAGTGCTGAGAGCCTGGAATGGGTTGCTCAGGGAGGTGGTTGAGGCCCCATCCCTGGAGGTGTTTAAGGCCAGGATGGATGGGGCTCTGGCCAGCCTGGTGGGGGGGGGTTGGGTGTCCCTGCCCATGGCAGGGGAGTTGGAACTGGGTGATCCTGTGGTCCCTTCTAACCCAGACTGACTGTGTGACTTGGTCTAGGTGATCCTGCTGTGTCAGGGGGATTGGACTAGATGATCTTTCGAGGTGCCTTCCAATCCCTAATGATTCTATGATCTTTCTCCAGGTGGGTCCATAAGCTGGAGGGGAAAGTGATGAAGCTTCTTCACTGTTTGCATTTCCCTCTTTTATACAAGCTATTCACTGGTGTTTTCGCTTTGCCCCAACAGCATGGGGAATCTTCTCCTGTTCTCAGGCTCTGCAGATTCCATTCCTATACAGAGTCCCACCAGGTGTGGGGTTCATAGGTTTCGCTTACAGTTGTTTGAGCTGTCTTGCTTGTTTTTAATAAGAGTCTTACACTCTCTGGTTAGAAATTGCATTGTAAGCTCCTTTTCTCACTCCCTACTTTAAAAAATGTATATGCATGCTTTACATAATGCAGTCTTAGTAAAAGTAGTATATAATAGTAGGAAATGTGATTTTGTCCATAATGTTTACCTTTGTTCTTTTTCAGGTTTTTTGTGGTGGGTGTTGCAAACGAAAATGCAAACTACAATACATGGAGAAGGAAGCAAGAGTCTGTACTGGCTGCTACAATGATATTAATAAAGGTAAAAAGGGGCTTTTTTTTTAGTAATTGCTTTAATCACTAAAGAAGAGTATGTACAACTTACATCTCTTTAACCTTTGTAAATTCTGTGGAGCTTCACTGGTTTAATTAGTGTATTTTTTTTCTGAGGATCCTGGTTTCTGCTGGGGTAGAGGTAGTTATCCTCCTTATTAGCTAGAACAGAGCTGTGTTTTGGATTCAGTTTGGGAATTGCTGTGAGAAGCCTGTAAGATGCTCATAATACACTGATGATTTTCCATTGCTGCTAGGGAATGAAGGACTTCTTAGCTTGCCATGTGCTTGCTAGTGTGCAGATGCACGAGAAAGTGTGAGGGGAACATAGCAAGAACAGTGGACTGATACTGGGCAGTAGAATATCTCATATCATGCAGTGTCATCCTCAGTAAATAGAAGCAAGTTAGCCAGGAAGCTTACTGTCTTCCTGGATTGCACTTCTGCATTTTCTTCTCTGGGTTCCCAGACCAGTAGCAGACTGGGCCTTTGTTGTTGGTGGTGAGCAATTCAGTGTGCATCCCTTGTTGATTTATTCTGTTTTTACCAATTACCATTATATTAATTATTTCAAGTTTTAGCTGTTTTTCTCGGCTTATAGGACTCATCATAGAATCATTAGGGTTTGGAAGGGACCTCGAAAGATCATCTAGTCTGATCCCCCCCGCCACAGCAGAATCACCTAGACCAAGTTGCACAGGAATGTATTCAGGCGGGTGTTAAACATCGCCAGAGAAGAAGACTCCACAAGCCACCTGGGCAGCCTGTTCCAGTGCTCCATTACCCTCACTGTGAAGAAGTTCCTTCTCATATGGATATGGAACCTCCTATGCTCCAGCTTGCACCCCTTGCCCCTTGTCCTGTCACCAGATGACATTGAGAAGAGCCTGGCTCCATCTTCCTGACACCCACATATTTGTAGACATTAATGAGGTCACTCCTCAGTCTCCTCTTTTCCAAGCTCAAGAGATCCAGCTCCCTCAACCTTTCCTCATAAGGGAGGTGTTCTGCTTCCTTCACCATCTTTGTGGCTTTACGCTGGACACCCTCCAGCAGCTATATGTCCTTCTTGAACTGAGGGGCCCAGAACTGTACACAATACTCCAGATATGGTCTCACTAGGGCAGAGTAGAGGGGGAGAAGGACCTCTCTTGATCTGCTAACCCCCCCCCCTTCTGATCCATCCCAAGATGCTGTTGGCCCTCTTGGTCACAAGAGCACACTGCTGGCTCTTGGTCATCCTGCTGTCCACCAGGACCCCCAGGTCCTTTCTCCTACACTGCTCTCCAACAGGTCAGTCCCCAACCTATGGGGTTGTTCTTGCCCAGATGCAAGACTCTACACTTACCCTTGTTATACTTCATTACATTTCTCTCTGCCCAGCTCTCCAGCCTGTCCAGGTGTCTGTGAATGGCAGCTCAGTCTGCAGGGGCGTCAGCCACACCACCCGCTTTGTGTCATCAGCAAACTTGCTGACAGTGCAACCTAATCTCTTATCCAAGTCATTAATGAATAGATTGAACGGGATTCATCCCAATACTGACCCTTGGGGGATTCCAGTAGATACAGGCCTCCATCCAGACTGTCCCATTGACCACCACTCTCTGGCTTCTGTCCTGCAGCCTGTTCATGATCCACCTCACTACCTCAGTTTGGCTGCAGGGTTACTATAGACTTCCCTACTTTATCCTCCAATTCTCTTCCCCATTTTCCAGTGTGTGGGGGAAGAATGAGTGGTTGTATGGGGTTTGGTACAAACCAGGTTCTAACTGCAACAGTGAGATAAAGGGAGGGAGAGAATAATTTTTTCTTAATTAGATTTCTGTTTGTATTTTAAACTCTGAGTAGCAAACTGGTTATTTTTTATTTAAGATTAAAAACGGGTTGAACTCCATCGGACTGAATCTAAAATTATGCTGTTGGGAAGGGTCATCCTGTGTGGCAGGACTTTAGCAAAAGTGATTGTCCTTCCACTGTAGCCTAAAGGCTGCATGCATGCTTGTTCTCATATAATTTGTCCTTTTTATGTCAATTTTTGTCCTGCTGTTTTTACAAGTCACCAGTACTGTAGTAATTGAATCCTAAGGTAACATTTTTCTTAACTGAAAGCTAAGCATGGAAACATCAGGAGGAAAATAAATCTGAGGTCCCAATTTTGAGTATTTAAATACAAAACTGAAAACATTTGACTAGATAATTGTTATCTGTGTATTTGCACTAAGGTACAGGAGTCACAGTGGATTCCTGCAGTCAGTGCAACAGTAGCAAGAAAAACATGAAGGTCTGTTTCTACACTGGGAATCAATTAGGCAGAAGAGCAGATAGAAAGTCAAGACATCTCTCTTTTATTCTGTACACTAACACAAGTGTTCATTTTTTATAACTAGTTCACACATGTACTGCTCTTGCAAAAAAACCCACCTGTAATACTGCTCGTAAAATGAAATGTAATAAATCATGAGATCTTAAAACTAACTACAGGTTTTTTAGCACAGGCATTTGAAAGGATGATGAGTTCAACTGGTCCTGACCCTAATTCCAGTATTTCCTCCAAGAATTCTTCTCCCACTTTGTCTTTGGATAAAACCGGGATACCTGGCAATGGTAGATCTCCTTCGCCTTCTGATTTGTTACCCATCTCAGTACTTAAACAGCCCAGTACTGAAGGTATGCAAAATATAGCATAATGTATCTAACACTCTCAGGACCCCTTTGGTATGAGTTGTTTATTGCATCATAGAATCACATTTGTTAGAGTTATGTTTTCTGAGAAACAGTAACTCTGTGGACTTAACAGGAAGTGAATTTTTGTTCTCAGTTTCAGTGCAGCATATGAGCTTGTGCAAGCCTGTCTTAAGTCCCCATCTATGAAATATGGATGTAACTTTTTGTTCATTGTCCTGTTACTGGTTATATCACAGATTTCTTTTGCATGTAGAAAAACAAAGTAGCTTGGGAGATCTCTGGCTTGTGTTGCAACTCCCAGTCTTATAGTAAAAGTAGTAAGCAGTTGTTTAGACACAAGTTCCTAGGAAGCAATGGGGGTTCATTCTTGGTGTATTATTAGAAGCTAAGTAATGTCTTTATTGCACTTTTATGAAACATGTGATGTTCTTTAAACATCTATTTTTACTGGCTTGATAAGCTAACTTCTTTAGAGTGAATTTCACATTTTAGTTATGATACTCAGTTTATTCTTGATTTGCTACAGAGTGATGATTGAGCAAGTAGCCTTCATTAAATAGGAACTGATAGATTTAACGGTAGCAAGGCAGCTTCCTCTGCTCGTGTAAGATTTTTTTTTTTAATGTCATTTGTCTGACTACAGACTGGGTGATGTCAAACAGTTCATCTGTGTTTTGTCCCAGTACACAGGTTGTCTATATATTTGAGGAAGAGAGGCTTAATTGTTACCCATTTTAGCTGTTCAAACATGACAATAATATGGAGTCGGTGGTGTTCTCTTACCCTCTCCTAGGGCTGAACTCCAAGAAAAAGAGGAGAGTTTGGTTTGCAGATGGTGTTTTACCAAGTGGCGAAATGACAGATTTAAGAGAATTACTAACTGAAGCAAGGAGGTTCTCAGAGGATGTAAGTGCAGTAAACCCTTCCTTGGATAAGGTATGAATTAAGAAGTTTGTGTAGGTGCATAAACTATCTCTTGAAATTGTGTTTGGTTTGAGTTGTATGTGAAATTTTAAAATGGTATGGTAGAAAGCTTTCCAAAGCAAATTTTAATTACATAACCTTTAACTACTGTTACGAACATATCATCAGCCATAATTCTGAAGCCTGTCAGTAACAACATGCTTATAGCAGAAGTTTGTGGTTTTTTTCCAGAAGCTTGCTGTAGTTGGCCTGTTGGATTACCAGAATTTGCTTAATTCCCTTACAATATTGTGTTACAGGGTGCAGCAAAATCTATACAAACCTAATTTGCTTTTAAAGGTCTAATGTGAACCAATATTGCTGAAAGAGGGATTAACTGCTCTCCTGTAATAGATAGTATTCATAGTTTTGAAGTAATTGCACTTGGGAGGAAAAATCCAAGGGAGTTTGCTGTGACAATCCATCAGCAGGAGCTTCACACAACTCGGAGCTGCTGTGTCAAGTGAAAAGATACATTGTAATTCTAAGTGCTCAAGAGTTTTTAAAATAATGAGTAAAACTAAAGACCAGATCATTATTATCTGTATGTGGAGGATCTGAACAGTTCCCAGTGTATAGAATGTAAATCCATCTGGCCAATAGTAAATGCAAGTACCTTTGAACACCGGTGAATGTAACTACATTTGTTACATCAAGAGGCCTGTCTGTTCTGGGGAAAGAGTAGGGTATTTTCACTTGTAAAAAATGAGTAATGTCTAAAATTATTTAGAAGTGAATGAGGAAACAATTAGTTGATGGTTTTTGTATGCAGCATGAAAAGCTCAAACAAAGCTACCATACAAATCACCATACTGTAGCTCTAAAGCAGAGGATATACTTCACTAGGCAATGCATAGCCCTGACTGAAATGCTGTCACAGATGTGAAGGTCCAAAGTATGAAGTCGTATGCAACGACCAGCAAGCAAATTAGTGGGACAGAAGTCTATTAGAGCCACGTTTAGTCACATTATGTCTCTCTGTGGGGTGTTATTTTGGGGGTGATGTGGGGTTTTTTTTAAATTTATTTTTCTGACATGTATATTCTCTTAACAGAATATTTGCTGGAAGCTGATGGCATACGAGGAGAACTATAACATGGCAAGCATAGAGGTGTTAGGCATTTTCTTGTTGCAATGCAGTCTTCTCTATTGAGATACAATGCAAGTCTAATACACCTGAAACATGATAGTGCACCTCTTGACTTGTTTGTTCGGTTTTTTGATGGCTCATATTCTAATGTGCCTGTGGTCATAGCTTGTTACATCCGTTTTGCTGGGGCAGCAGTGTAAATTTGACTCCAAGTTAGAAATTAACCAGACTGTAATTGGCTAGACTGCTAGTAATAAATAATGTAGAAGTAGAAATACATTGGCAGTACTGAGCCTCTGATGGCAGTGACAGTGAATTACAGTGATGACAATGTTCAGTAGCTACCAGTGGGGAAAGAGTCATACAGAACAGATTCCTGGAGGGGGTAGTGCTTCCTTATTGTTGATTGTGTTACGTCTGACTATTGTATGCTAAAACCAGTAACCTGCAGTGCTCTGATACAAATTGTGTGTTACTGACCAAATAAATGAATGATGTATCTTCACTCCTAAAGTTAAAAAAGTAGATCCAAGGGGGATCTATCTTCTTGTTTAGCAGACATCCATTGTCAGCATTTGTAACAGTTCTTTTTGCTTCTATAATCCTACTAATGGAAGTTTAGCTTGTTGTCAGACAAGTGTAGACTTTGGGCTTTTTTTCTTCTTCATAGGTCGTAAACCCAGAAGAAGGTAACCTACCTACAGATGATCTCTCAGGACAGGATGAGATGGCACATAGCTGTGAATCTGGAACTCTAGAAACTGAGGAGTACTCTCCTACTCCAGAAGCAGAAGAGACTAGTTCCAGTTTTAGTTCTTCGAGTTACAGAGCGCTGTGTGGTGTTGAAAACTGTGTTTCTAAAGAGATCAGCCTTGTTCCTGATGGTGATAAATTGCCACCACTTTTGCTTGCAATGGATGAAAAAGGAAGAGGTAAAGTTTGAAAAATTAATACCTAATCACCTGATAAAGTTTTCTAAACTTGAATTGTGTGTATATAATTGGCATTTTAATACCAATTCTGCTCTTTGTTTTTTACTACACATTGGATTGTTGAATGCTTTATCACCTAAATGCATGGTAGTAGTGACTGCACTCTTTGGTAACTAACGGTATCTGAATATGGATGAGTTGACAACATATGCAATTAGTAATTAACAAATGAACAACAGCCCTAGTTTGCCTTTTTTGTTACAAGTTACTCCATTATTTTTGTGTTCATTGACTCTTGGGGTAAGCTATTCATTAGTTGATTTGTAGCTATTCTAAGTTTGAGAATAATAGCCACCTTCTTAGGACAAGACAATCTCTCCTATGCTTTCTTCTGCAGTCCCTGTTTTTAGGTATTTGACTGACATGTTGAATTAAATCAGGTTTTCATTTGTTTAGATCCCATAGTGGAAGACCATCCATCTCAAGAGCAGGTCACCTTGCTTCTTCAGGAAAAGAATCCCAACCCATTAACTTTTATTCTGAATGCAAACTTGCTTGTAAATGTCAAGCAAATAATTTGTAAGTAGTGCACATTTTCTTTGCCATTAAATCCAGTTTTTAGAATTCTAACTGGTAAGTTGACATTACTGTGGTATCTATCTTTTTAATTAAAGATTCTTCAGAACTCTGCTGGTACTTCTCAACAAACGGATTAAATGGTTTGGGTCAGGCAGAAATTATCATTCTGTTGCAGTGTTTGCCACCTGAAAAGGTCTTTCCTAGTGAATTATTCCAATTATTTATTGCCATCTATAAGGACGCAATGAAAGGTATGTAGTTTTAGTGCTTAACTTTTTTGCCTTCTTGCTGATCTTTAAAACTGGAAGTTGATAAGTACATTTTCCTGAAGCACTTCTGGGTACTTAATGATACTGTTGAAAAACCTTGCAGTATTAGCATTTTCTAAATAAAACAAGAAGAAGGTTTTTCTGTAAACCTTATAATTGTTCATTCATACAGTGTTAAAGGCTACGTGTAAGTCCTTCATTCTGTGGGTTGGGATATACATAACTTCTTTTGTAGTAGTACAGTGCTGTTACATAGATAAGTATTTGAGGTCTGGTAATTGAAGTTCTTTAATTGGTGTGTGCTAGAACACTGCACACTCAAAAGGCTTTTTGGCATTTGCTACAAAAGAAATAGTTTTGTATTCCAGTTCCTTTAGTTAGTAAATATGGAGCACTTGGTCTGTGGGTTTAGATGTCTGTCAAGACTTTTAAGATGTGAGAGATACCACATGGCTTACCAGTCTGTAGGAAACCAGTGGTTAGAATAGTGTTCTTGACATTAATACATTATTTCTCCAGATGTGCAAAGACTCTGTCCCTCTTTCTACAGGAAAGTTTATAAGAAATATGGAAAACATTACTTTTACTGAAATGTTTCTGAGTAACAAAGAGCATGGAGGATTCCTGTTTGTTTCACCAACTTTTCAGAAACTTGATGATACAGTTCTACCAGATAACCCCTTTCTTTGTGGCATTCTCATCCATAAGCTGGAAATACCCTGGGCAAAAGCTTTTCCAATTCGCTTAATGCTAAGATTGGGAGCAGAATATGGGGGTAAGTTTTTAACACTTTAAATAGCTCTATAAATGTAAAATTTCCTTTGGAAAATACAGGGGGTTTTAGACACTCAAAATACTCTAATCTTTATACTATTTGGTTAATTATAGTATAAGAAACTAAGTCTTAAACAGGAGGCCACCTAGTGAGGCATTTGAGAATTTACATTGTGTTGCTAGACTCACTTGATTATTATTCTCTTCTTAGCTAAGAAACCAGTACTGACAGTAGTAAACTATAAAAATGTCTGGTTTGTTGTCATGAGAGAAAGGTTTGAAGGGAAATTCACAAGCTTGGTTCACAACTCTCACAATTTTTTTAAGTTACTGAAATGTAGTACATTGGCAAAATACTGCAACTTCACGAAATGGGTAAAAGTATTATACTCACAGGCATAACGTGCTAATTATTACATTGGGAAAACTTTAGACCTGTAAAAATGCAGGAAGCATTTTTTCAAAGTGAGGTGGATGAAGAGTGTAAATGTGCATCACACATGTAAATGTGGTAGTGGCCTTCCGCAGTCTGTTACGGGCTGATGTGAGCATTTTCTGCTCTTCGAATGCAATAAGGTAAATCCCTCTCAGTGGATTTACTCTGCTCTAAGTCTTGGCTCTAGGTAAGTTTATAGAGATTACTATTGCCTTGAAGAACACAGAGGTAACTTTAGCAAAACCTGAAAGATGCTGTCTTAAATACCTTTTAGTTGCTTATGTATGTGCACACGTTTAATTTGGTGGTAAGTGTGCTGCTTTGTTTCCTTTTGCACTGTTGCTTATGATTTGGAGAGCAACAGATCAGATAATGTGCAGCTTGCAGTAGCTGTCTAAGAGGAATGAATTTCAGAAATGTATCATACACACAGTTTTCCTGACCTGAATGCATTTTTGATAAGCCTACAATTCCAGAAGCTTCAAGTCCGTAAACATATGCCCACTGTTCGTTTATGGATTTCATGAGTCAGTAGGGGATTTCTGCTGGCCAGGCTTCTGTTGGCATGTTGGTGGGTAATACCACCTTTTGTCATTATTTTTCTTACCAAATCACTTACTTTTTTTTTTAACATGAATTTTGTTTTGTGCACCTTACAGTCCTGACTTAATGGCTTTGTATTGTGGTCTGTGGTCATCTGCATCTAGTTGTCTTCTCTAGTTTCTATCTGCTTGTGTTTACTATTGCAGCCATGGCAATTCAAAGTATATTACTTCATATGAGCATCATTCCCTGCACTAGTCTTGCTTATCAGTACTAAGTGGTACATGCCTTTGTACTATTAGCACTAATGTAGGGGCAGGTATTAACTTGTGTGGGATTCTTAGAACAACTACAAAGCTCTGCAAACTCTTCTGCAGCTGGTAACCCACAGGTTAAACCTAGGATAGGTTTAATCACCTTATATTAGGAAGAAACTCTTCACCATGAGGATGGTCAGGCACTAGAACAGGTTGTCCAGGGAGGCTGTGGATGCATCGTCCCTGGAAGTGTCCACGGCCAGGCTTCATGGAGCATTGAGCAACCTTGTCTATTGGGAGAGAAGTGCCCATGTGCACAGCAGGGGAATTGGAACTAGATTTTCAAGGTTACTTCCAGCCTAAACCATTGTATGATTCTGTGGTCTATGACAGAGTCAGACAGGGGCTGCAGTTCATTTGGCTGGTCAGGTACTGAGGTTAAGAAATAGACTGCATCTGAATATAAAAAACAGGTACTTGGATTATTAAGTCTTATGAGTTCTTGATAAGTATACATTACCTTTTCTTTTTTTCTGCCTTGATCCTAGCATATCCAACTCCTGTAGTAAGTTTCAGGAACCGACAACCACTCTTTGGAGAGATCAGACACACAATTATGAGTCCACTTGTTGTGAGTAAATGCTTTATTCTCTTCTCCTCCTGTTGTAATTTAGATCACATAAAATAGCGTCAAAACTCTGATGCTTGAAATCAGAGTTCTTTATCTTTGCCAAAACCGGCTAATTTATTCATACCTGAATTTACACTTACTGGTGCACATCAGTGAGTTAGGAAAGATGTATCTTTCACATGGAGTCGATTTTCTGATGGATTACAGTTAGAATCATAGAATCACTATGGATTGGAAGGGACCTCGAAAGATCATCTAGTCCAATCCCCCTGCAACAGCAGGATCACCTAAACCATGTCACACAGGAACGTATCCACCCAGGTCTTCAATATCTCCAGTGAAGGAGACTCCACAACCCCCCTGGGCAGCCTGTTCCAGTGCACTGTCACCCTCACTGTGAAGAAGTTCCTTCTCAGGTTGATGTGGAACCTCCTACGCTCCAGCTTACAACCACTGCCCCTCGTCCTATCACTACATGACACCAAGAACAGCCCAGTTCCATCCTCCTGACACCCACCTCTCAAATATTTGTAGACATTAATGAGGTCACCCCTCAGTCTCCTCCAAGCTAAAGAGACCCAGCTCCCTCAGCCTCTCCTCATAAGGGAGGTGCTCCACCTCCTTTATCATCTTCGTTGCCCTTCGGTAGACCCTCTCCAGCTGCCCCACATCCCTCTTGAACTGAGGACCCCACAACTGGACACAATATTCCAGCTGTGGTCTCACCAGGGCAGAGTAGAGGGGGAG
>VXBP01001434.1:0-44131 GCA_013400115.1 Rhinopomastus cyanomelas | reverse complement strand
TGTGGGAAGGATTGCCTCAGATAAAATGGTAGCCCTCTTATGCAGGGTCCTGAGCCAGACTCCGGCTGGGAGTGAATTCATGTCCTGAAAAATTTTTCATCAAATGACCTGCAGAAAAGATAGAAAAAAATATAATTTTTTTACCCCTGGCTAATTCTATTGAAAAATGGGTGAGAGAAAGAGTGGAATCTCATGTCCACGGAGTGGAATCTCATGCCCAGCCTATGGGCAGCTCACTGGTGGTGCCATGTACTAAACAAGAGTCTACACTTCAGTACCTTTAATCATAGCATATATCTCATGAGACCTCGAGGTGCTGCTTGCAACGCAAGGGCCAGGCAAGTTGTGTTGCAAAAGGTGAGTCTCAATGGCTAGTGAAGGGATGCTGCTTGGTAGAAGGAAAATACCTGGACAAATTTCATTTTTTTGAATACAGGGTACTACCCTTTCTTTTAGTATAACAGTGTTTAAAAGCTTTTAGAGAGATTAAATAATTTCTTTTTGTGGATGAAGGTTTTTTACTGTAGACTGTAATTTAAAAATCCAGAGGGGATTCTTGATCTGTATTTAAGACAGAGTCCCACAGCACTTTTTTAGTACCATTGGGGAAGAACAGACAGTAACTTATCTCTCTCTGCATGGTTCAGTGCTGTGATAGACCTTTTAGACCCCGATGTTTGTTTTCCTGAACAGAATGACAATTAAAAGCTGAGAATTGTATATTCTTGCCATTCCTATGTGTAATCAAAAGTCATTTAAATGTCAGATATATATGAAAATTTGCTTAAGACTCTTAAATCCCTCAGATCCATTCTGTGAGTCAGTAAACTGCACGTAGACTATTCATGCTTAAGACTTGTGCTAAGACAGTGTCCATTGGACCATATACAGTTTGACCAAATACAAAGTGGATTTTCCTATTTATGAATGTGCTGCCTGACAGCTTTGTCATATCTTTCAAAAGCTAAATAAAGGAGACAGATGTTAATATCTGCATTTGGGAATGTAGCTTGGGATATTCACAAGTATTTTTTCTACCTTAAAAATTAAGGTGTTTCCCCTCAGGCATAGCCCATACTTGCCTGTCATTTGGAATTGTGACTTTTAAGTTACAGAGTGAGAATATCATGCCAGATCTTTCCCATTTTCAGTGTCACATAAGGAGATCATCTAGTTCTGACAGGACTGGGTAAGGAACAGTCACTTGTGACAGAAGAATCAAAGCATAATTCAGTTCTGTGTCATCATCCTGGCAGGCTTCTTGTGAGCATGAACACAAAAATCCTCACATGATTTGTTTTGTGACTTATTTATACTTTTGTTAAATTAAATAATACCTTTACTTCCACAGCTGGATTTCTCCTCTGTTTTTGTCTTTCCTGTGATGAAACTGCTGTCATATTCCAGTTTAAAACCAAACCACTGTGCAACAATGATTTTGCACCTTTCTAAAGACCTTTACACTGTTTTAAATTCAGCCTAAACTAGTTATTTTCACTGTAGACATTAACAGCATCTCGCTTTGCAACTATTTGTACTTAAAATTCCTTCTAAACTGAAAAGATCTCTGTGGTTGGGTACGGCTCACAGAAAAATCTATGACATTTGAAGTTTTGCTGCCTTTAAACTTACGTTAGCAGGGATGTCAATAGTATAACTGCTAATATCACAGCGAGCTCTGAAATTACTGCACTGTATAAGGAGCTTCACACCCCTTTAGATTGTGCAGCCAAGAGTTTGGGAGAAATAAAGGAGAACAGACTAGAATTCTGGTAGGAGGGAGAAGTGTAGAAACACCCTGACAGTGGGTCCTCCAGCCTGGGGCTTGTAGCTGAAGGTCAGCTCTCTCCCCTGAGTACTTTTCTGCAGACTTTGCTCTAGCCCTGTCTCCTGGGGGATTTTTCTCTGCTGAGCCTGATTGAGTGCACAGCCTGCCTGCACGTTCATTTCCAAGGTTATTTTTGGACTTTTATTTAGAAGTTTACAACTTCATTGATCAACCAACTTCT
Organism: Rhinopomastus cyanomelas; assembly: GCA_013400115.1. Lineage (NCBI taxonomy): Eukaryota > Metazoa > Chordata > Aves > Bucerotiformes > Rhinopomastidae > Rhinopomastus > Rhinopomastus cyanomelas. The sequence goes on along the minus strand of VXBP01001434.1, from coordinate 42,122 downwards.
GAAGCATTCACTGTTTGCACAGACCAAGCAATTTTCTTCATGTGCTTCTAACACCACATCATGCCTTTTTATTTGTCCTGTGCCACTTGCTTTTTTCCTTTAGGTAAAAAACACCCAGTGTCTCTAACGTCACGCTAAAGCCTTGAAAATATCACCTGGATTGAAGAGATAGGAACTCTGTTGAGAATCCCTGGCTAACTATGCTGAAGATGATTTTCTACAGTATCTTGTTTTTCATGTAATGATATAATTCATAAAGCTGCACAAAGAGACAGTTTTTTGACTTCCTCTCGGTTGTCTGATGGACATCTGTCACACCCCAATCAATCAGAGAAAGAAAAGGGTGACTCAGATTCATGGATTTGAGTGGGCATAACTAAGGCAACTTACCCCACAGATCCACACAAAATCAAGTTTACTGAAGTTAATATATGTTGTGGTCAAACACAGGAGAAAAGAAAATGAGAAAGAGAGAAAAGAGAGATTCAGATCACCAACCCAGGCAAAGTCTTGCTCCATGGATCGCTCGATGTCTCCAGTTCCTTGGTGTCTTCTGCCTTCTTCCCCTCAGCCTAGTTGCCTCCTTGCTGTCTTTGGCTTCTTTGGTGGGGGAGGAGGCGAGTGCACACCCACCTNCTTGAACATAACATAAGCATTGAGAAGATGAACAATAGTGAATTGAATTCAGATACCAAATTTTGAAACAGNGTGACTGCACACCCACCTCTTTTTGAATCCCCTTTTCAACTCCTGCTGTGGGGGATTTCTCTTTGCTCCCCATAATGTGAGGAGAAGGGGGACAACTAGGTATGTTGCAGGGCAGATGGACCTCTGAAGTTGCAAAGGTGCTCCCCTATTGCACCACTCCTCTCCCCACTGTGCAATCTGAGCTGTGAAAAATCTATGAATTATCAATTTTTAATAAAATTTGAGGGGAAAAAATTGCACAGAATTTCAGAAGTGACTATAAACAATAGGCTCTAAGCTGATGGATGTCTGATTTTTCTTTTGAAAGCATGATTTACAATTCTGCATCACTTGAAACTTTTTAAAAGCACTACTTTCAATACCTTGGTTTCTTCATTGATAAAGGTATCTCAGTGGTGTGTTAGCAAGTTCATTCTAATTTTCTGTGAAAGGCTGCTGGTTTTTCAAGTGTGAGATGCTGTGAGATTGAAAGTTTCCTTTTTGCAGTGGCCCAGAGAGCTTTCACTGTATCCTTCTTAAGTATTACGAAACGACAACCTTTTGAAGTGAATCCTGCTGCCAGATGTTCAGAGTTGTAGTTCATCTTGACCACAACATAAGCATTGAGAAGATGAACAATGAATTGAATTCAGATACCAAATTTTGAAACACTGGGCTCTTAAGAATAAGAATCTGGGAGCTACTTAGGCACATTGGGCAAATTGCTAAGTGCTAGATGACATTTTGACCTTAAGACTCTAATCTGAGGCAGAGTTGTGAGCCCAACTACCTTCTAGCTGCACCTTCAATATTGCAATTCACGTAATATGTGTTAGGAAAATCGATCCATGCATATAGAAGCGCATAGCCTGGCTTCCTGGCCACCGTTAGTTCTTCCACTAAAATCTAAATTTACTGGAACTAAGATCCATGAAAACAGCACGTTTTATTTAAAACAGGGCAATAGTGGTATTGACAAAGCTGCTAAGCTAATGAAAACAATCAATTTTTTTGCATGCCATCATGTTTTTATTTGGTTTATGTTGAAGTAAACCAGTAGTTTCATTCAGACAAGACCTATGTCCTTCCCTGTTCTCTTCNAAGGCTGCTGGTTTTTCAAGTGTGAGATGCTGTGAGGTTGAAAGTTTGCTTTTTGCAATGGAATAGAGAGCTATTGCTGTATCCTTCTTAAATATGNGATCCAGAAAGTTATCAATGAGGCTTTGATACATTGTAGCAATAAGAACTTCTCTGAATGATATTGTCATTTAAACTGGTGGGTGATTTTGATCCATAATGAGATGCACAGTGTAATTTTTGTCGGAATGAGCAGATATTCAGAGAGAATAAGATGTTAACTAAAAACGTCATCCTTCAGATATCAAAAATAGTAGCTGAGTTTACAAAAGCAATGCATATATTGCATTGGATGTGGTGTATTATTGACTAGGTGTTCCAGGTGGGACTTGTGGTTGCTGAACACTTTGAAAAAAGTCACTTTTTGGTTTTCAGATTGTCCTGTACTACTTTTGATTGGTCTGGATGCAAAATTGCTGAATCCCTCCTTATGCATAATATGCTAGTTTATTCCAGTGAAGTTGCTTCTTATTCTGGTTATAAAATCAAATCCCCATGCCTGCATGTCTGCCACCATTTTCCTTTTCTTTAACAGTTTGCATGTAGATTTTCTAGAAGAGCATTTGAAAAAAGCCAGAGAATTCTTGAGGGTAGGAACACTTAATCTGTTAAAAGATTTGTGTTTAAATATGTGATCCATGACTGCTTTTGGTGAAATCTACCTAGGTCAACAGGACAAGCAACATTCCTAACTGGGGACATATTGCTATAAAGATAACTTACAGAAATTGAGATGCTTTTTAAGACCATTAAGTAATAATGAAATAATGCTTCCGTGCAGCAAAACATGTATAAAACCAAGCGTTTAATGGTACTGTTAGATACACTTTTATTTAAGAACAGTGCTTTTAGAACTAAGTGTAGATCATGTCACAAATGACTGTCATATGCTTAATGTTTCATATGCCCCCAGGTACCAGTATAAGTTGGGGTCTGACCTCTTGAAGAGCAGTGTAGGAAAAAGGGACCTAGGAGTCCAGGATGACCATGAGCCAGCAATATACCCTTGTGGCCAAGAAGGCCAACGGCATCCTGGAGTGGCTCAGAAAGGGAGTACCTTCTGAAGGGGAGGAGATGGAGAGAGGTTCTCCTCCCACTCTACTCTGCCTTGGGGAGACAACATTGGGAATATTGTGTCCAGTTCTGGGCCCCTCAGTTCAAGAAGGACACAAAACCACTGGAGAAAGTCCATCCAGCACAGAGCCACAAAGATGATGAAGTGGAGCATCTCCCTGATGAGGAAAGGCTGAGTGAGCTGAGTCTCTTTAGCTTGGAAAAGAGGAGACTGAGGGGTGACCTCATTAATGCTTATAAATACGTGAAAGGTGGTTGTCAGGAGGATGGAGCCAGGCTCTTCTCATTGTCATCTGGTGATAGGACAAGGGTGTTAGGTGGAACATAGGGTGTTAGGTGGAACACAGGATGTTCCGCATAACTATGAGAAGGAACTTTTTCCTACTGAGGGTGAGAGAGCGCTGGAACAGGCTGCCCAAGGAGTTATTGAGTCTCCTTCTCTGGAAAAGTTTAAAACCCATCTGAATGTGTTTCTGTGTGACTGAATGTAGGTAATCTTGCTGTGGCAGGGGGATTGGACTAGATGATCTTTTGAGGTCCCTTCCAATCCCTGATGTTCTGTGATTCTGAATTACTGTATTGGTCTTCAAGCTTATGCCTAATAACCTGTCCTTGGCAGTGGCCTCTTGTTTTCAATGGCAGCTGAATTTCCCAGTTCCTTGACTACAATAGTGTTGTGGCATTAAAGTTCAATTGTGAGTGGCCAAGTAGCTACTCAGGTGGATATATACACACTTCTCAAGATTTGGAGAACAGCCATGCAATTACCTGTGAGTCTCTGTCCTTAGAGGATTCTTTTTGGGGGGCTGGATTTTTATACCCACAAGTAAATAAATCAGTCACCATGTACAGTTTTAGTTTCAGCCCACTGCCACTGACTTCTGTTCTGCGTCCATTTCAGCTTTCTCAGGAAATCCAATGTGCTGTGGCTGATCACATCCAGTCTTTGGTGAAGTCAGAGAAAAGTCGCCAGGTGATGTGTGGATCTGGCTTGCTGAACACCATCGTAACTTCCTGTCAGGATGCTTTACGCAATAAAAGCCATGCACTGCATCTGCCCCTCACTAGAGTGTTTGAGAAACTTGCATCGCAGGCTGTTGAACCAGTTGTCTTAAGGTATTTGATTGTATTTCATGGAACCAATTTACTTTAGTGGAGCACATTTTCTTATATAGTCTGTGTAATAACTAGATCTTTCATGTAGTCTTCTAATTCAAGAAGGCACTTAGCTTTTTATTCCAAGTCTTCATTAATACCACTTGCATACTGATCACAGTATACTTGCTTACATGCCGTACTGAGGTTGGTATGAGTCTGTAGTGTTCTGCTTTATCATCTCTGCAGGAGTTGTACAGTCGTTTCTGAATGGTGACTAAGAAATTTCAGTGTAACTAGGGCTATTCTTTCCTGGTGTTCACATGGAGAAACTGTTTCCTGAAGAGTAGTAGTGACATTCTCTTAGCTTGGATCCATGCTAGTGACAGATACAGAAATAAAATGTGTAGTCTTGTTTCTCAGTCTCTTGTTTCTATTTCAAGGATGCACTTTCTTCTTCAATGTTACCAAATGCTAGGCATGTAATAGAGATTAGAGTGCAGGTGGAGTTGACTATACAGTGGAAGATTGGGTTTCTGTTACAGAAAATGGAACAGAAGTTCTTCAAAAAACAAAACAACAACAAATAACAAAACAAGAATAAAACCTTCCCAAAACGCCCATGGATATTTCTGTATTCAGAAATATGGCTGAAGAAAATGAATTGGTGGTTGTTTTTTTTTAGGACAACCCTCAAAAGAGAAAGTGTGAAACAAATATTTGCAATGATACAATAAAAAAAAATTCCTTCACTTTTATTTGGTATGTCATTAAAATTTGATATTCAATAAGGATTTTTTCTCTAAAGGGCTGAGCAGTATTTGCATAGTTGTTATGACTCCAAAGTGTCTGGACAGATTGTTTTCTTTTTTGTGATTGCTTTCTTCTTTTTTCACATTAGGCAGTTTCTTTGGTTGGGAGGTTCTCCACCATTACCTTCCAGTCCCAGTAGAAACAAGACCAAGGTCCTTTCATGTCAGGGAAGTGATTCAGCTAATGCAGGCCGGAATGAAGGTGAGCACACAGTGGACAGCTGCTTGCTGATACAGTATCTGGGTTATAGGTTTCTCTGTAATAACTGGAAATAGCTGTTGAAGCAGGTTGCTTCAAGACAGTTACAGTGAAGGTGGAGTGGACCTGGATGTTTTAGACTGGTTATTGCCAAGCTTGTGTGATACTTAACCAACACTAACAGCTGATCTAATGGCCAACAGAGATCAAATTATAATGTGTGTTCAAGCCAGGTGTTGATATAGACACAGGCTTTGCTGGATCAGACATGGAAACGATGCCTAAAAATACTAATCATATTCCACAAACTAAGGGCAGTATCTCCTGTGTTTGCAGTACATTTTGCAAGCTAGAAATAGAATAAAAGTGTGAATAAAGAACACTGCTTTTTGGAATCCCTAGGATATCCTTGTAGTCTGCCTTGCTGATACTGGTCATGTCCCAAGCAAGTTTTTTCTACTTTCTAACATTTTTTTGCAAGTGAAAGGCTACAGTAGTAGAATTTGGTGCTTAAACTGTTCTCATGCCTATGAGACACCTGATATATCATGGTACAAATTTGGGTCTTACATTCTTCACAGTCATCCTTCTCCGGAGATATTTAAAACCTGCCTGGATATGTTCCTGTGTGACTTGGTCTAGGTGGTCCTGCTCTGGCAGGGGGAATGGACTAGATAATCTTTCAAAGTCCTTTCCAATCCATAATGTTCTGTGATTCTTCAGATCTTCTCCCACGTGTCGGTTTAACTATTCTGTTATTGCAGAATTGAATGGTGTGTGTGTGTGTAAGAAAACTGAAACCAATGGGTCAGGAACTGTTGTTACTAGAGGTGGAGTTTGGAACTGCCTAAAGATGTGTGAGGAGAAAATTCTGCTCTTCTTTTCTGCCAGTCTCCTAATCAGAAATCTCTTCCATGTAGTGCTTTTGTATATTGCTGAGGATTGCTACAGGCTGCTGAGAATTTGTTCTTAGCAGCAGTAATAAACTGAATGTGAACAAAGCCCGTGACTGAAAAAAAAATGTTATAGACTCTCATCTAGTTAGGCACTGTTTTTGATCTTGTAGGATCAGAAGAGGACAAAGTGGGCAGTAAAACTGATCCTCAGACAGTTGTGCCTGTCAGCAGATCTCCTTGGGTGTCTAAGGGATCTGCACTGGCACTCCAGACTGCAATGAGCCTCATCTCCATGACATCACCTCGAAACTTCCAGCTCCACAGCAGTGCTTTGGCTCCGTCATTTGTAGAATTTGACATGTCCAAGGAAGGATATGGGTATTGCTGCTCTTGCTTTTCTCTTTAGTTGATCTGCAGTCTCTAAGCCCTTATTCTTCTCGATGTGATGACTAATCACACTCTCTTCTGGGTATCTGCTTGATTTTGTAGATGCTTATACCTCCCTACTTTGGCCACTGTCATGGGACCCAGTGCAGAGCAGTCTGTCTCAGGTGGCATTGGCGTGGGTAAGCATTTTGACTCATTTACATCTTCCTGAAAGCACTGACATTGCAGCCCTGCTGAAAGCATTCAGCATTTGTAAGAGATAGCAGCAAATTATGTGTATTTCAATACAGGTCTTTGTCTCAGTGTCCAGCTCTAATCTGTGTAACTTGGGCTAATCACCAAAATGCAGACACAGATTAATAGTGAGATGGTTTTGCATTAATATTAGCGATGCAAATCTATTGTATGCTGCTAAGAAAACTGAACAAGTAAGAACCACAAGATTTTAGAGTAACTTCCCACGGACAGAGTAAAAACTACTACTTGACATGAAACGGGATTCTTCTATAGAAGAAAATCCTCCATGGAGTTAATGGCATAATGACAGTGTCTTTCACTTTCTGAATTTTGTGAGCTTTTGAAAAAACTCTTTTCTGGCTCAGTGCATCTCAACTGATGAGCTTCAGATCATAGAGATATAGCAGTAACTTCTCACAAGCCAGTTTTAGGTTATTTATACATGTATAGACACTCATGTATATAGTCTGTATCAAGACAGACAGCAAAATCTATTAGAATAATAGAATCATAAGTTGGATGGGAACTCAGAGTTCTAACTGCCCTGCCATGAGCATGGACACCTCTCACTTGACTAGGCTGCTCAGCACCCTGTCTAACCTGTCCTTGAACACTTCCAAGGAAGGAGCATCCACAGCTTTTCTGGACAACCTGTTTCAGTCTGTCACCACCCTCTAGTGAGGAATTTCTTCCTAACATTCAAATTTAAATCCGCCTTCTTTTAACTTGAAACCATTGCTCTTTGTCCTGTCACTAGACTCCCTCATAAAAAGCCCCTCTCCAGATGTTCTGTACGCTCCTTTCAGGTACCTAAAGGCTGTTATAAGCCCAATTCCCTCAGCCTGTCTTCAAAGGAGGGTTGTTCCAGCCCTCTGATCATCCCTGTGGCCTCCTCTGGACTCACTCCAACATTTTCATGTCCTCCTTGTATCTGGGACTCCAGAGCTGAATGCAGTACTTGCGGTGAAGCCTCACCAGAGCAGAGCAGAGGGGAAGAATCACTTCCCTTGACCTACTGATGATGCTTTCTTTGATACAGCCTGGGATCTGATTGGTCTTCTGAGCTTCCCTCACACATTGTCAAGTCATGTTGAGCTTCTTATCTACCAACACCAAATCCTTTTCCTTGTGACTGCTCTTAATCCATTCATGTCCCAGCAAGTATTTGTACTTGGGGTTACACCAGCCTAGAAGTAGGACCCTACTTGGACTTTTTGAAATTCACAGAGTTTGCACAGCCCCAGTTCTCCAGCCTGTCAAGATCCCTCTGGATGGCCTCTCTTCCTCCAGCATGTCAACCACATCACACAACTTGGAATAGAACGTAAAATGTTCTGTATTAGAACCTTATGTTGTAATGTTGGTTCTTACATAGTTAGGGCTACAAATGAAAAATAAAGCAGATTGCTGATGCCTGGCATGGGAAAACCAACTTCTGTACTGCATTTCTGTTTCCTATCTTCAGGCACCAGAATGTTCCCGCCCTCAAGCGGCCTGGCATTGTCCTGCTGGTTTCTCATTAGCAAGTTTGGTTTGGCACACAACAGTCATCCTCTCCGTTTCCTCACAGTTGTGAGGCACATGTCAAGAACAGAGCAAGAATTTGTTTGCTTTTCAGTAAGTTTCCTCCCACAGGACCGTTCTTTGATCATTTCCACAGAAGAAGTGGAATTCCAGCCACTAGGTAAGGCTCTTCTCAGTCAAGTCAACTCTGATTACAGGGAACTTTTAGTTTACAAATTTCTTCTTACATGGACCCTGGACATAAATGAGACTTGTTATGATTGTAATTCTTGGTCATATTCAATTCTAAGTTTGTTGTAGGCATTGTGAATTATTTTGTGGCTGAAATATATAGTAAAAGTTGTATATACTCTAAGAAAACCTTTTAAATATGAGTTATATGTTTTCAATGTCAGTTACATGTTTTGGTACAGTTATGGAGAATCCACTAGTGCCTGCCTGCTTGTGTGGCAGTAGACAGGTTTCAAGAGCAGGTCTGAGATGTCCAGGAGTGATCTAGCCTCCTAAACCAAACAACTCATTTAATCTCCTCACTTTTATAATGTTTTCTATCATGTGAGCCTATTCATGCTTTTTTCCTGTTGACATTTATCCCTTTATTCTTGTCAGGTACAGTAGTTCTTCAAATGTGCATTGTGATTGAACATTACAGAGGAGGTTGGGAATGGAGTGGGAATAGTTGCTTGGATTTTTTTGTGCACAGCTAACATTGTGACAGTTCTCTGATTCCCTTAGATGATGTTAAAAATACCAGGTTGCCTCTTTTTGTAAAGACTGCAAATTACTGTACAGTCTTATCTCATGAATTTTCTAGGATTTTTTTTCCTCTGTCAGCTAACTGTGAATATCTTGAGAGGGTTCTCCTCATACAGATAATGTTGGCTGTGCTCTAGGTCTGTCTAGTTTTACAGCACTGAGACAGCTAGCAGGTGCTGTCTGGGAGTATGGCACATATTGTGCTGGAAGAATCTTGAGAGCTGTGCAAGTCTCAGGTCACAGTATCACAATTCTGATAATAGACCTTCAGAGAATGTGTGAAAGATGTTGAACAGAATTACACCAAATCAGTCTGTACCCACAGAGAGTCTTATTCCTTATCTGATTTGACCGCTGTGTTCCACAAGCAGGGGAGTGTGAGAGAAACTTTCTGTTGACTGCTCCCTGATTTTGCGGTTACAGATATCATGGAACCTGAGGGAGAGGTCCTAAATCCCTTCCCATTTCCAGGACAAGTCCAGTTTGGCTGTGGCAAACTACTGGTCACTGGCCAGTGGCATCATCTCACAGTGACCATTACTAAGGAAGCAAAGAAGATCTGCATTGTGTCAGCTTATGTTAACGGTCAGCTGCTTGGCTCTGCAAAGGTAAAGGCTCTCTGCATAGAACCTGTGCCTGATTTTTGACTTTTGCCTTTCACTGCTTTTCATTTTCATCTGCCCATGCACGTAGCATGACTTTTCATCATTCCCATGACTCAAAGCCTGGTGATTCAGATATGCAACACGTAAAACGTACCACTCCATGCTGCGAATGGGTGGAGTTGGATATCCATACAAGCTAGGGTGCGTGTGTGATGCTTTGCAGAACTGTTATCAGCTTATACTGATGCTTTGAACTAGTTTTCCTCGTCCCTTGTCACCATGGAGATAATCAGGCTAACTTTGAGTGATACTCGTATGAGCTGGGTGTACCTACTTTGCTGGTGGCTCAGGGTTATGTTCATGAAACTCAGTTGTACCTTTAGTCCAGAATTCTCTAAATTGGCTAGTGACTGTAATAATCTCTCAGTTTACATGCAAGATCTTCAGAAGTTGTTAGCTCTAAATAGTACATCATGTTAAGGTATGGCAAGAGAACCCTAAAGCAAAGGCAATTTAGATTTAGGGTACAATTTGCAGAAGTTATAAGTTGTGAACCTGAAGGAGTCATGATCTGCCAGATAAATGAGAATAGCCCTAGGTTTTTGTTGTCATTAACATCAACACCATGTTTCTGGTTTTTTTAGCTAGTCTCAGTATTTCTAGATTTGATTTTTAGATTTTGAGTGTTCCAGACTGGCAATGTTGAAAATGCAGCCTGCTTCTATTGCAGGTCTAGTTGATGCTGTGCATTTTTTATTTTGTTTTTTAACAGAATCTGTCTATTAATTGAAATTTGTAACTTTAGTCTCTTCCTTCTTGTTGCCATATTTCAAATCAATCTCAAGGCATGCAAAGCTCACTTGGGTGTTTTATACTTCCCTTGTAAAAGCAACCTGTTTAATTCAAAATGTTCTCTTTCCCATACTTGAGAAAAATGATCTGTCTTCTAAATGCCTTTTGGGACCTATATCCATTTCAAGAATGAAAATTTAATTTGATTTGCCTTCCTTCAAATGAGACTGAAAGTCAGCAATAAAACTAGGCCTAAGCATTACAATTGATTAAAGAATTCACAGCAAATGTGTTTAACATACAGTGAAACAGCTCATAATAAATAAAACAAGCCTTTAGTAAATAAAAGATTGTCCCAGTGCTGAGGTGTCTGACATGATGCAAGCCTTCATCTTTTTGTCTGCAGTGAAGAAAAGACTATGTAAAAATAAAGGTTCTGAGCAATACCAAAAGCTAATTTAGGGTGGTGGAGCTGGGATGTATGAGGAACATGACTGTGTTACATCAAGCCTAGCATTTGTTCAAACAACTATCAAGTCCAGCCTCCTAGTGTTGAGCAGCCTTGTCTTCTACATATCAGTAATCAGAAAGTGAGAGTCTCTCATCCTAATAGCAAATTGTTAAAGGCTCTGAAGTATTGCATGGTTTCCTTCTACCCAAATATTACAGCTACTTCCTGTTAGAGCTGTCCATATGTAAATAAAATATTGCACTCAATTTAGGAGGCTGAATCCTTATTTTGGTACCAAAATTTAATGGTCCAATTTCCTATAATGTCTCTTTCACTTACACTAACATGCACTTCTGTACTCTGCACTCTTCTAAAACTGTATATCCTCTAGGTGCATAGTATGAGGTGCTGGCTTTTCTGTGTTGGAAGTCACATCTAAGCTACAAAGTTTAGAATGGGGAAAATTAGTCCGGAACCAAAACATTTTTTCTTCTCTAACACTTAAAATTATTTTGTCTGTGGATTCTTGAAGGTAGGCTTGAACATTCAAAAATGATTGTTTTATTACTTCTGAAAGTATAAACAGTAGTTGATAATAGTGTTGCACGGCTAAGACTAAATTGAGGAAAGAGGTGGTGGGTGGTACCTTCCAGACACCTTAAGGCACCTGGAGTGTATTGGATCCATTCTGTGAATTCTTCCTCTGTTGCAGATGCAGTATCTCCAGCCCTTACCAGGTAGCTGCATTTCCATGGAACCCTCTTCTTTTATTGATGTCTATGGGTACATAGGTACTCCTCGAATTTGGAGACAGAAGTCCTCCTTGAGTTGGCGCCTTGGCCCTACTTATTTGTTTGAAGAAGCCATCTCTGTGGAAACCATGCACGTGATAAATAAGCTTGGCCCACAGTATTGTAGCAATTTCCAAGCAGTAGAACTGCAAGGTATGTGATAATTTTCATATATGCCACCAATGTCTTTTCATCTTATTAGCTTTCCAGATGTGCCTAGAGTTTCCTCTAAAGTCCTGGAATTCTGGTTTACCGAGTGTTGTACAAGACCATAGTAAGAAACCACGAGTGTCTTGTAAAGCACTGTGAAATGGGCAAAAAAAGAAGGGCAGGAATCAAGCAGCAGGGAGAGCTGAAGGGTAAAGAGAGGTGACAAGTCCTTGAGGAGGTGTAAGGTTGCAATTTCTGTTGGACAGACAGAAAATAGTGGCTTTAACTGCAACATTCTGCATTTATGAGGCTACAGGGGGAAAAAAATCATGTTAGAAAAAAAAGCACCATCTTTCATTGCAAAGGCCTGCAAAGTAGCAGAAAGAACAGAGGAGAGAGGAGTAGAGGACTAAGTTGCATTCCATTTAATGAAGAGGCATTTTAACTAAAGTATTCTGTTAGCTTCAATTATTAAACAACCAGACTAGACTAAACATTTCAGTTATTGATTACTGTTTGTTCAACAAGCAGCACATTCACGTCTGTACTAGATTGTGGATATCTGACTCCAGCAATGCCCAGATGGAGGGAAATCACAAAGCCCTATACCAGATGTGATCTCGAAATTGTGAAAATATCACCTTTTGTTCCCACTCCTCTGCCTTTCTTTTTTTTTGGGGAGTAGGTAGGGTTGGGTGGAGGACAGGGTGTGAAAATATAGTTACCTAACAATTAAAATGGATTTATGGCCTTCTTGCCAATGGCAGTATGAATTGTTTCAGCAATTGTCATGTCTTATCTAACCGGTATCTCATTGCACCTCACTAAGCAGCACTAGCTGTGCGGAGGCTTAACACAGATTCTGTGTCCTAGTGCAACAGAAATAGGTGACACAGTCTTGTGGCATTTACTTTTGGTCAAACTTCACAGCTGAAAATGAATTTTTCCCTCTGAAAAATTCTTTTTCCCTCTGAGGGTTGTGTCATCAGCATTAGTAAAAAGTTTCATAACTCAGCTGTTTTCCCAGTCTACAAAATTGTCAAAAATACAAGATTTTCTAAAAACTACGTACAGTTTTTCCAAATGCACTCAGGAATACAAAATTATGTAAAGAAAAGCATGTGAGAATTTAATAGAATAAGCAAACTGCTGAACCTGGTACTTTTTAGAAGATTCCTACAGGTTGTGAGTTAGCAGCTGTGAACTTTTACCTCCATTCCCCTATTCTACTTGAATCTTTGCTCCGAGCAATGCTGAGAAGGCTCCTAGTAACATGGAATGCCTCTGAAATGTTTTCTCCGCACAGAAAATTTGTTTTCATTGTGTGGACAGAGCAAGGTTAATTCCAAACTTTTCCAAGTTTCATGAGGTTCTGGGAGCTAATGTAGCATCTACACAAAGCAGTAACCAGACAAGACAAATGTATCTCCTGTTGGTGCTTACACTGGAAAGCTACCACAGTTAAAATCAAATTCCTATCTAAACTTTTATTTCCTCTAGTTATTTTCATCTGCCTCTGTCTCACATGCTGAACATGCACAGCTCCTTCAGAGATTTGTAGTCTCTCTTTTTTCAGATGAGGACCAGTACAATGATCACAATCCTATGTCTCTGGTGGAAGAAGAAAAGATTTCTTTTGGGATCAATGCCATGTGCTCATCTGTCACAACAGTTCAAGAAATAAAGAGTTCCTACAATGAAGTGGATGGCCGGCTGATTGCCAAAGAGGTCACAAATTTCCCTTGTTTGTCTTAAACATGATTTTTCCTTGTTTCTGATCTGTTTGCGAAAGCAATGTTTGTGACTTTGTCTTAGCTGCATACCCTCAGTGATTACTCTTTTTTTCCAGTTTATTTTCCCACTTCTAATCTGTGGAGAGGAGTAGATTGGACATTATGGACAGAATACTAAAAAGCATTTCTTGAAACAGCAACAGAAGACATAGTTTTCAGGTCTAATAATAATTTGATTCGGTCTGATTTCTTAATGCCCTCTCAAGGACCTTTCAAGTGCTATTTCAGTGTTCTTGCACATGCCAGGCTACTAACACATCAAAGTAATGAGGCTGTGGAATATTTGAGGTTAGTTAATATCCTAACAATCAACTTTGAAGGTAGAAAGGTGTTTTTCATTATCTAAAACTAAATATCTAAAGTATTAGAAAATCTGCTTGCTTTGTCTCCCCAAAGCTACCACTGTTTTTCTTAGGATGTCTTTTATTTGCTTTAGATTGGCATTAACTCTCGGGACAGCTCAACTCCAGTATTACTAGCTAAGAATATTGCTGGACACCTCTCGGGTTCCTTGCGGACTATTGGGTCAGTTGCTGTGGGCCAATATGGTAAATGCACTATGCCTAAATGTTTCATATGTTGTAAGAGTTTGGCCTTTCTCTGACCAATAATGACTTTAGTCCACGTAACTTCTTGCAATTTCTTAGGGGTAAGAGTGTTCCAGTCCTCTCCAGCAGCTACTAGCCTGAACTTTATTGGAGGCCCTGCCATTCCCCTGGGTCTCATTGCTATGGCCAATGATGACCACACCATGTATGCGGCTGTCAAAGTCCTGAACTCCATCCTCAACAGTAGCCCACTGAGTGAAAAATTGATGAGGCACATACATGGATACCAGGTAGATACTCTTGTTCATTCATTCTGGTTATAGTCTTCCCCTTGATGAATCTTATCCTAAAATATGTCAATTACAAGGAATGAAACTTATCCTTGCTATTAACACTTACAATTGGAACTTTGTAAGTTATAAGTTCTTCAAAAGTGGGATATAAGAGTGCATTTAATTTTTTGAAACCTCTATAACATTCTGTCTGCTGATAGGAGAGTGAGGACACATGCCTCTTAGTCAGACATGATCTAATGTGTTAAATAAGGCAGTGCAACAGATTTGTGACTGACCCATGTTTCATCTTTTACCAATGCACTTGATTCCTCCTATAAAGGCAAAATTGTCCTTTATAGACTGCTCAGATAATACATTCCTATGGCTTGATCTTCACTATGTATTAAGAAGTGTGCTGATATAACTAAGCACTGTGTGGATTTCATTAATTAGGTCTGACCTAGATTCATCTTTCAAACATGAAAACTATGCAGACCGAGGAGTGAGTTTGTGTTTGAGTTCTATGTATAAATACAATACTGGATGGGCTAAGGCTCAAGTGTGAAATTTCAATTTAGTTGCCCAGAATGATGGTAGCTGTCCCACCCTCAAAAATGTTCCAGTTCAGGTTGGATAGGGCTCTGGGCAACCTGATCTAATTGATGTCCCGCCCATTGCAAGGAGAGAGCTTGGACTTGATGACCTTTGACAGTACTATCCCATTCAAAGCATTCTGTGAGACTATGAGTATTATTTACTGTATTCTGCATGAGCTATGCAGGGTCTTACAGAACAGTAATGATTTAGTATAAACTTTCCATTTTCCTAATTTATGAATTGTTCATAGATTGATCCTGATTCACAAGAACATGTTTATCATACTTAGATGTTCCTTGTAGATGAATTCCAGCCTTTAGGTTATGCATGAGTTGTTCCTTTTGACTTTTTGTGAACTAGTGTCCGCTCCATATGACTGATCATTGTGCTGCAATGGTGATTTTCCTATGAGTTTGGATATCTGAACCTTTTTTTCAAACAACCAACTAATAAAAATGGATCTATGTATTTTCAAATTAATGACTATTCTTCACAACCTATTCAAAATGTAGTGGCTTTCTGAATGTTTTCTCACTGTATCAGTAATTATTCACTGAATAATAAAGAAGTGACTCAGTTGAGAAACAGGCAAAGTTTCCTATGAATGTCTTTCAATTTAAGAGACTTTTTTTTTCAATGAATACTATTTGCAAGCAACAAAGAACATATCCATTAATATTGTGGAAAACCTACTGTGGTCATTTTATATTTGTATGTTGCTTTTCGTAAATTCCATTCAAGATAGTATGACACATACTGTGCTCCTGTTCACAGCCTTCACAAAATCTTATGTCTGGACTAAAATTTCCGTTTTCTTTGTGATGTTTATGGAAGCTGTATGTATGTACAACTACTACAGTCAAGTACACTGTGAAAATTGTTGCAAACTGTGCTTGAATTAAAAAATAATGTTGTATGTTAGCTTACAAATACAGATTCATACCAAACAGATACTTGTTTAAGATGTTGGTTTCTTCTTTTCAGCTGCTGGCCTATCTGTTAAAGAGGAAGACACAGCTGTTAAACAACAGGATTTTGCAGTTAATATTCTCCCTAGTGGGCACAGCTGAGCTTGGCTTTGAGTCTTCAGTCATCAAGAATTATGGTGCATTCCAGTATGTTCTCTGTAACTTTGAGGTAAAACTGTTGATGGTACTTTGTGGGTTTGGCTGTGTTAAAGGCGGCATTGTAGTATGAAGTTCGGTTAGCCCATAACACACCTCCTGGATCCAGTGTTTGGGACTGGATGGTGTGTAGTGATATTCTACACTGTAGCTTGATGGAGAGGTGGTAGCTCCTAGAATGTTAGAACCACTGTCAACACATCTCTCTACTGTGGTTCAGAGTAGTCTGGTGTTCCTACATATGCCAAAGAGCTGCTCCACTGGGATAGCTCAGGAGCATGGCACTCATCACACTGGCAAGTGTTCCCAGCGCCTGCGGCTGTCTTTGCAGAAATGACTGAGAGCTGATATTGGCCTCCTGATCTACTTGTAACTGTCCTCTCAGCTCAGCAGAGCAGTAAAACCTCTACTTTCCTTTGTCTTTCAGCTTTGGATGAAAGCACCAGAAAATCTTGACCTT
This sequence comes from Rhinopomastus cyanomelas, assembly GCA_013400115.1. Classification (NCBI taxonomy): domain Eukaryota; kingdom Metazoa; phylum Chordata; class Aves; order Bucerotiformes; family Rhinopomastidae; genus Rhinopomastus; species Rhinopomastus cyanomelas. The sequence goes on along the minus strand of VXBP01001434.1, from coordinate 25,732 downwards.
GCTCTTTTTTCACATCTTGTGGAGATCTTGCAGTCCTCCAGGTACACAAGCTAGAGTTTGAATCAGAACTATGTAGGACAATCTCATTCATCCGTTACCTGAAGCTGGAACTGTGAGGTGCATGTGCAGGTTCCAATCCTAGTTGGAATGGGTGGACTCTAGAAAGGAATCATTCCTATGTTGCTCTTTCAAGGCTGGAGGCAATGATTGAATCAGCCTCTGAGATGACTTTGGGGCCAAACAGGGAAAACTTATCCGGCAGCATGATTTACATGGAGCCACTGCTGTACAATGAAAGATTAAATATTTGCTGGGGAGAGGAAATATGAATGTTTTAATTGCCTATAAAATAATTAAAAACATTACATACTGGAAGCTGTGTTTTAAACAAAACGCAATGCCAAAAGACTTTTTAATAACAGTTTAGTTTGTTAATAATCTGCATTAGAATTCTGAAAATACATTAATTGCATTAGTAGTGTAGCACAGGGGCTGAGTATAGCTGGATGCTAAACTCCTCCCTTTTGGTACCAGAAAGGTCTATGCAGAGGTGTCTGGTGTCCCTGATGTTTACTGGAATAGCATTTATTACCACCAACTCAGTACCTGAAAATACAATGTTTTCTTTGAACTTGTTGAAACACAACAGTTTTTGGCAAGACAGGAGTTAGAAACACACGAAGTTATCTTCAGATCTCCATCACTGACACATATTCAATCTGTTTGGCAGTGTTTCAGATGTTGCCAAGGCAACATTTGAAGCCAAAGGTGCAAAGTATCAGTGCAACTTGAGAACCCTTTTAGCTGAAAACCAACAACTCTGGTTCTTTCCAGTAAAAGATTTTAACAGTCCCTATGCTGTTTTACAGAGATGGATGTCACAATGCTGCAGTTGCCTACCAGATACAAATGGTGCCCAAGATCATTTTCCTCTTCAATGATCCCGAAATCAGTAATTCCAGGATCACTGTAGCCTGCACTATTCTCTCTCATCTATTACAAGGATACTTTAACATAAGAGATGTTCTCAGGTAACCTTTGAATCTATAGCTTTTTCTCAGTTTGCAAATGTGGTATACTCCTGCTAGTATTTAAGTGAGCTCTATAGTAGGACTTCTCTCACCTCATCTTTCACAGGAATCCCTAGATCTTTGGCAACTACAGGATCCTCACTAATGAAAAACCTTTGTGCCTTCCAACCTTACATATGTGTGAAGATGTGTTTTGTGTGATGCCCCTTACAGTGGTGGTGCAAACAGTCCTGCTGATATGACTGGGACTACTCGAAGACTGTACTCAGTATTTTCATTAAACTTGCCCCTAAAGTATTGTGATTCCTGTAGTATTGCAACTTGACTCCAGCCAACTACATACCTAACCTGTTGCTTTGGCTTGTATCCCAGAAGCCATCCTTTTTTTTCCTTGAATTTCAGTCACTTAAGAGATGTTAGTCAAGATTTCAGGATGCAAAGAATCTAAATCCTTGTTTGCTTTCCACACTACTCCATTTTATATTCCCAGCCTGGTTGCATCAGCCTGTGTCCTTATGAACTGAGAAATGTCCACACGGTGCTGTTTGCAATAACCTTACTGCAGGGCAATGCACTGCACTGATGACAGTTCTATTTTTAAAGCACTTTGTCTGAATAAAGCACAGAAACAGAGTTGTACGTCAAACCTGTGGTCTTTACAGTCAGCCTTTAGCTCTGTTAAAAAGTATGAGCACCTCAAGTAGTTACTGTGGAGTAAGCTAATATATCTGAACTTACTGCTTGTTAGCTGTTTTATGGAAATATCTCTGTGTGTGTGTGTGTGTGTGTTCCTGCCCTGGGCTTGTATGAGTTAGCCCTTTTTTGTGGTTTTTTTTTTTAATACAAGTGTGAGTAGTGAATTTATTATATGAAATTTGTTATGTGGTAAGGAGTGTGAATGAGCATTTTCCTTAAAATATTGTGATTTGTTACTGCATGCTAATTTGGTTGTCAGACTTGTGAGTGCTGAGTGGATTGCTAAAGACAATCCCTATCACAGAATCATGAAATAACTTTAGGTTGGGAAAGACCTTCATGATCACTGAGCCCAACCATTAGCCTAACTATACCAAGCTCGCTGCTAAACCGTATCGCTGAGCTCTATATCTATACAACCTTCAAATGCTTCCAGGGATGGCAATTCAACCACCTCCCTTACCAGCCCGTTCCAAGTTCTTCCTAATAAAGAAGTTTTTCGTAATGTCTAACCTAAACTTCTCTGATGCAACTTCTTGTTGTCCTATCTTTCTTCTTGTCGTATCACTTGTTACTTGTGAGAAGACACCAACAACCACCTCTCTACAATCTCCTTTCAGGTAGTTGTAGATGGTGATAAGGTCTCTCCTCAGTCTCCTTTTCTTCATACTAAATACCTTTGGTTCCCTCAGCCACTTCTAATAAGACCTATTCTCCAGACCCACCTTGATGCCCTTCTTTGGACCCTCTCCAGCCCCTCAATGTCTCTCTTGTATGCACTTGCCCACAACTGAACACAGTACTCAAGAAGTGGGCTCATCAGTGCTGAGCACAAAGGGACAATCACTTCCCTCCTCCTGCTGGCTACACAATCTTCCAGCTCTAAGACAACAGAGACTATAGCAAACTCCTATCAGCACTGAAAGATGCTGGGGTTTCTGCTGGTTCCATACTTCTGGCACATCTAATTGAAATTACTGTGTGAACCATTTCTGTAGAATGAGTGATGTTCTGCCCCCTAAGAAATGCCCTTTTTGAGAGCAGAAGGAGGTTATGCACTTTCACTAAGAGTGTATGTCACGTTATCTGTCCTTAGAACCAGGTAATGTGTTACAGCAAATTACAGGCAGAGAGAGATTTTCAGTCCTCCTTCCTGAGCACCTGTGAGGTTTCTCTGCTCACATCTCTGTGCTTGGTAACCGAGTGGTGATATCTGAATGCCACAGGCAGTTGAGTATCCTGTATGAACAGGCTGCTTAACTCAGTATTGTTTTCCTCATAGAGAAAGAATTTTAAAATCAAGAGATAGAGAAAAATGTTTCCATAGTACCATAGATGATGTCCTTTTTATTTGCTTCCTAGTTTATGAATTCTTGCTTTCCTATTTCAACCCTGCTTCTGCAGAGATTAAAATATCCAGCAGTTACTGTTAACCGTCATTGTTAATGAGTGTATTGAGATTTGCATTTAATTCCGAAGTAGTCACATGAAAATCCTTCTAATCTAAGCAGTTTTGATCAGCTGTTCTGCTAATCAAAACTGCTTCCTTTTTTGTCTGCAAGGATTGGATTATTCCTTGTTTACACTTTGAAACCTTCCTCTGTGGATGAAAATCAGATTTGCCTTGACAGTGTGGCTGAGATGCCCAATGAAGGTGAGACACTACTTCCAGTCTGTGTGTCTTGATAGCTAAACTACTTCCCTTCTTTTCCATGGTATGATGAACCTTAAATGCAACATAGTGCTTCTGCCACTAGTAGCAGAAAGAGATATCATTCAAAGGACTAGCTGGACAGGTGTCATAGAGGTGACCTGAAATTGTGGGGAAGACTTACATTGCTACAAAGGCCTGATATGAAGAATAGTGAAGTAACAGTCACTGTGTATGTTCGTCTGTGAAACTCAGATCTATGACAAGATCCTCCTCCTGTTAAAGGAGTTTTCCTTTTTTCCCCTGTCTTCTAATAGACTAGCAGTGCTTTTGGTTACAAAAGGCCTACACAATATTATATTACAGAGATAAAGGGCATCAAAGTGAAACTGCCTCAAAACTAATGTATCGAGCTGTAACAAAGAATAAAATTTCACTCAGCATCCTAAATTTTCTGTGAATGTTTTGCTGCACTTGTAGCAAATAAGTGTGGAGAGCTGCACCTTTCAAAGTACCAGTTTATGGAACTTCAAATCAGCTGGGTCTTGTGATCTTTTGGTTGAGACTATATTGGTTATTGTACCTCTAAGCAATACATTATATAAAGGAGAAATTATAACTCTCTCTATAAATACACATCACAAATTAGATTGCTTGTTTTCATTTCCCTGCCTAGTTAGCCTGAGGTTGCTTCTTGTGCCTTATTATTTGACACGTGGTCTGCATGAGTTTTAAGTAACTCTAAAGACAGAACTGTGATGATGTAAGCACTAGTCATTTCTGGTGTTGTCAAGAATTCTTATGTCTAAAATCTCATGCCTGCATCATTTTACTCCACAAAGGACTGATATAAGTACTTCCAATGGGCTGATGTAGCGCAAACAAGGATGTTCATCAGAGCGATGGAACATGTGTTTTGTCTCTTCATTTCTCTTTATTACTTTCTGATATTTGTAGCCTTAAGCCAAACATCTGGAAACACAATCTGGCTTCGAAACCAGTTACTGAAGATGCTGTTAGATGTAATGCACTCAGACAAACTTCATCTGTCCTCTAAGTAAGTAAAGCAATTAAGGAAGTTATAAGCAAGACTCTTCATCTTCTGGATTTTCTCTTTGCTGGTGTTTGATGAGGATTAATCACACAGATAATATTTGAGTCTCAACATAATAGTAAATAAGAGCAGACTGGATTCAGAGTTCTTTGTGTGATTAGATCACATGTCTGATATTCAATTTGGAAAAAATTCAATGTTTTCAGAAAAGGTCTCAAAGTATGAACTTGAATGTTGCTGTTTCTTCTCCATTGCAAGGGTTGAAAAAATTCAAGCTGCCTTTGAACATCTATTCAGTCTAAAGTGAGATTACTTGCACCTCTGTTATAACCATACACAGGCAGTTACTATAGTCCTACCTCTTATGTCTGAAAGGCAAAGTTCATAGTACTGGGTGCTGTTGTTGTATGTTTTCATTAGTTAACTTACCTTAGACTTAGAATTTTGAATTATGTAGTTCACCTCATGCACACTGTCAGAAAGAACTTCAGCTTTTTTGTCTGACAGGCAGCATTTAGTGTGAATGAAGAGTCTTGAACTATTAAATCTTTGTAATTCATTGTTGTGCTATGTCATTTGTCAGATTTTTTTCTAGAGAAGCTTGAGCTTCTAAATCACTTAGAGATAACTTAAAATCAAATCTACTTTCTCTCTTCCATCTTATCTCCTTCCACATGTTTTCATTTCCATTTGTCCTAGGGAACAAGAAGAGATGTTTTTGGCACTGGGGCCAGACTGGTTTCTGCTGTTCACACAGAGCTACCTGCACTGTAGCACAGTTGTGCTAGGAGTTAAGCTACTTCTGTTCTTCCTCCACAACTGTTCATTGTTGAACAAATTCAAGAAAGGGATGGCAGCTGGGCGCTGGCTGGAAAACAGTTCTGTGGGGTTGAGTATTCTAATGGGTATGTATATGTATTGGTTTAATGCTCCCACGACATTTCATTGATTCAGCTCAGTCATAGAAGATCACTTAAGTAGGTGATAGAATTTCCACCGATCTCAGTAGGCCAAGAATTGGTATTACTTTCTAGGGCAAGCTTGTTCTAGTACTTGAACTTTTCTGTGCTGAAAAGCGGAAAGCATTGCCTCTCTCACACACAATAGTTGTCATTTCTGATTAGCAGTTGCAGGGAGATGGGTTCTTTTGTCTTGCAGAAAAATCAGGCTAATTGACAAGCCTGTGGGGTGTCAAGATAGCAACTTGTTGAACTTTCTATTACTTTAAGCTTTGATCAACTTGCTTTTTTATAACTAGATATACTTCCGAGAAAGGAAGTAGAATCTTGTGTAACAAAAGCAATAGTGGGGAAATAAGAAGTGAGTCAAAGACTAGCTGCATAAGTTGGATACAAACATGTCTATCGGGTCTGACAAGATGCACCCAAGAGTGTTAAGAGATTTGGCCGTGTTCTTGCTAAATCATTTTCCATCATTCTAGGGAAATTGTGGTCAACATGAGAGGTATCTGACGACTGGCGGAAACTCAATGTTACTCTGGTCTTCAAAAAAGTGAAAAAGAAAGAGCCAAGCAACTACAGACCAGTCAGTCTCATTTCCATCCCTGGAAAAGTGATGGAGAAGTTCATTCTAGAGGTCATCTCTAAGGATATAAAAGACATATGAGAAATCAATAGTAGTCAGCAGGGATTTACCAAGGGGAAATCATGTTTGACTAATTGAATAGCCTTCTACGATGTTATACCTAAATGGGTAGATGGTGGAAGACCAGCTGATGTGGTCTACCTTTATCTGAGAAAGGCTTTTGATACAGTTCCCCCATAACATCCTTGTATATAAGCTTAGGAGTTGTGGGATTGATGATCAGGTTGTGAATTGGATTAAGAACTGGCCATACAATAGGGCCCAGAGAGTGGTGCTCAGTCTAGCTAGAGACCTGTAACTAGCGGTGTCCCCCAGGACTCAGTCCTGAGTCCAGTGCCATTCAATATCTTCATTAATGGTACTGATGATGGAATAATGTGTCCACTCAACAGGTTTGCTGACAATACCAAACTGGGTGGGTTGGCCAATTCACCTAGTGGCTATTCAACTATTCAAGAAGATTTGGACAGACTGGAGAGTTGGGCTAAGAGGAACTTCATGAGTTTTAGCAAAAGAAACGTAGAGTCCTTCACTTGGGAAGGAATAATGGGATGCATCGATACGGGTTGCATAGTGACCAACTAGAAAGCACCTCTGGGAAAGAGGGTTCTTGAAGTTTTTTATAGATAATAAATTAAACATGGATCAACAATGTGCGCTTGTGGTCAAGAAGTCTAACAGGATGTTGGGATGGATCAAGAAGAGTGTGTCTAGCAGGTCAAGGGAGGTCCTTCTACCCCTTTATTCTGCTTTATCGAAGCCACAGCTGGAATACTGTTTTCAGTTCTGGTCTCCCCAATTCAAGAGAGATAGAGAATTAATTGAGAGAGTTCAACACACTGCTACAAGGATGATTGAGAGTCTGGAACAGCTGCCTTATGAAAAGAGATTGAGAAAATCGGGACTGTTTAGTTTGGACAAAAGAAAGCTGTGAGGGGATTCGATTACTGTGTATAAATACTTGAGGGCTGACTGTCAAGAAGAAAAGAATACTCTCTTTTAAGTTTTGTCAGACAGGACAAGGGGTAATGGATGCAAGCTTGGACACAGGAAGTTTCACCTCAATATGAAGAAAAACTTCTTTACAGTAAGGGTTATTAAATATTGGAACGGGTTGCCCATTGAGGTTGTGGAGTCCACTTCTCTGGAAATTTTTCAGACCTGTCTGGTTACAGTTTTGTGACGCTGATTTAGGCTTTTTAGGTGGTTACACTTTTCAGCAATTTGTATTCTGCTTGAGCAAGAGGGTTGGACCTGATGACCTTTGAAGACCTTTTCCAATCCTAATAAACTGTGTAAACTGTACACTGAGAAAATATTGTAAACTGTTGATATTGCAGCCTAGTATAGTGAGTGGCCTGAGACACAGGCAAATGCCAGTAAGGGTGTGTCAGTAATACCTCCTGTGATGTGGCATTCACGTTTTTAGACAATTTGTCAAAATGTTTTTCTTTCCTTTTCCTTTGAAGATAACTTAAAAACTCATCCTCCAGTGTCTGACAACGGCCCCTTCTTGATTTTTGGATTTTCCGTGTTGCAAAGATGTCTGACTGATCTTGTCCACATCCCTGAGGTCTATTTGCTAATGGCAGGGCTTTTTCTGGCAACTCCACTGTCTGAACCACCTGAAGCAACTAAGGTATGAAATAAATAGTGAGCAAACATAAAGATGTTGTTGCTTTACTACTTTGGCTTTTTATGGCCTTTCCCGTGAGAAGATTCTCAGGCAAGTTAACCCTACTTGTTTCTTCTGATAGTTAGAATTCCTACTTTAAAATCAAGTAGACTGACTTCAATGAATTTGTATTCAGAATGAATTTGTTCATGCAACGTTAGATGCTATTTAACTACTGTACTTTAGAAAGTAATTCAGATTAGCTTCCCTTTCTGTTCTTACACTGTCAAGACTCAAATTCTCTACGTGAGTGGATTTGGGTACTTCCTCTCATGTCCTGAGAAGCCATAGGCATTTTTGCCCCAGCAGTGCCAAAGATAAATTTCAGAAGCAGAAAATCCATCTGTGCTATGAAAACAGGTTTTATAATAGAGGAAGAAGCTGCAGAAGGTCAAGATTTTTTCTTTCTTTTTCTTTTTGGATGTGGAGAGAGCAGACATTGTTCTGGATGTACTATATATAAATGCAATCTCCTCTTGAAATATCTCTCTCTATGTTGTAGAAAGATCTTGACTCTATGCTCCAGTGGATCTTGCAGAACCATCTTACAGAGAACATCCTCAAAAAAGGGTTGTGTGCAGAGGCAGCAGTTTTACTGCTGGAAATGGTTAGAGTCACTGTGGACAAGGTAAATGTTTTGTTGTAAGCACAGTGCATGTGAATGGCTAAATAAACTGCCCAAGAGTGCCAGATGTTGATGTCAATCTGTACCTATAAGTCCCTGCCTTCCTCTGCTCACACAGGGCAGTACTAAGCATCACAGTGAGCAGGGACTTCAAAATGCCACTCTACTATTGGCCTGGTTTTATAACATAAAAGATGATGTGGTGGGCTCATGTTTAGGAACTTCTGAACATGAAGTCTTGCCCGTATAATTACCCATTTTGCTCATTCTCCCTGAGAAGGTTATGCCACTTCTCTGACCAGGTGTATCTGCAGTCTACAAGCTGGGAGTTGGCTGCTGGTGCCTTGCTTGGCTTCTCCATGACTGTATAATATATGCTTAGTTGCTTAAAAATTCCTAGAAACATGCAAAGATGAGCTTTTATAAGTGATGCACACTTGTCTGTGTTCAGCCTATTGCAGATACAGAAGCCTCCTGGGAGATTGTCTATCCAGGGAATATTATCCAGTTTCTGTGCTTGATCTATCACAGTTATACTCAGGACCCTGTGTGGCACTGTTCTGACTTCTTGAAAATTTTGGCTATGGTTGCTTTCCATTCTGGACCACCCAAGGTACTGTGTTCAAGCTAGCACAACCCCTTCAGACCAGAAAGTTGCTTGGAGGAAAAATCAATTTAAAAATTGAGTGAAAATGCTTTGCTGTCTGCTTCCACAGGGAGACTCTAAAGGCTTTTTCACTCTTGATGGACCAGCCATCGCTGAAGGGAAATGCTGTGTTGATCCCTCCTCTGTTTCACTGCTACCACACCCTGCCAAGAAACACGTGTGGGATTTTGTGCGAATCCTCCTGATGGACAGTCTTCTCAATATCCCAACAAACAAACAGGAACATCCACTTGAGCTGCTTCTTGAGGTCTCTCTTGTAGTCATCAGGCTTTACTGCTTATATACGCACTGGGTGTGAAAGGACAGGAGGTATCCTGCTAATGACCTGGTGTTAAAAACATGCTAACAGTTACAAATACATTTTTGCAGCATTTTCACCAGCCTAGAATAAGGCTGGTGTCACAGCTTTTAGCATGGACTGCATAGTGGGAGATCTGGACAGTCTGCTTAGTGGAAAGAACAAGGATGAGAGGCCTTTTCTGCCTGCTCTGGATTCACTTGAACTGAGAAAATGTTTTCCCTAGACAAAAACAAGGGTGGTTTGGGGCAACATTTAATATTGAAGTAAGGCATGGAAAATGTTCCTTTTTTCTTAGCAATATCTGCTTGTCATTAGACCAGCTGTTGAGTTTGAGAACTAAAGATTTCACATGAAGCATTCCTGTGCACTGACTTCTCAGACAATTTCTTTTCAGTGCTCAAAATGAACTTTTAGTACCGATTAATACGAGCTGTAGCAGCTGAGTCTAGAGTATGGATTTCAACCACTTGTAGAACTGGGAAGAGTCAGAATAGTCTAAAGAAAGGGAAAATTGACAACTTAGGCTTCGGCTCCAAATCTTCCATAGTCCAGGTGTCCCAGGTGTGAGTTCTGATGCAGACTTAGCTTGGTAATACAAATAGTACTGGACATAAACCTGACTGCACCTGTCATGAGTTATATTATCTTGTTGAGCAGCAGTTCCCTAGAAGCTTATACGATAGCATTCCAAGGCTCAGTACGCATTAAAATAGAGGATATCTCTTCTGGCTGTATGAATCTTAAGCCTGCTAAATAGAGCTGAGATTCACTCAGGGCAAAACCTTTTGGGAAGCACCCGTGAACTTAAGTTCTGGTCCTGTGCAAAACCTTGCTTGTGTTCAGTGTGCAGAAGGCAATTGTACTGGCTGTCAGCTAGAAAATGTAGACCTTTCTTGTTTTCCCAGGTATTCAGTTCTGCCATCTCATCTGCTGTCCGCACGTGCTCTCTTGCTGAACTCCATTTGAGAAGAGCCACGTTGCCTTTGCATGGAGAAATGCACTAGATATCTGCATTTATGTGCTACTGTGCATTAGCTGTTACAGATAGCTCCTCAGCTTGCAGCAGCTCTGTCATATGATGTGCTCACCAGGGGCTAAAGGGTACAGTTGGAGTAGTTGCCCTTGCTGGTTTTGTGCTGTTTTTGTCTTCCTGAAGTTTTGCCTAAGTGTTCAGAAAAATGTTGGGCACTTTGAATTACCTCAGATAGTATTGAGTGTCTCTTGGAATCATTTATTTGAGTAAAACTTTGAATCTGGGTCTTCAACAGGCATTATTTTCCAAAGATCCAGTGAAATCAAAGGCCTTTGAATTGATTGATTCAATTGAGTGATATTTTTTTTTTTTTTAGTATAATTTCCCGGTGTTTTCCTGCTGTACTGATATTCAAATGATTACTTTACAGACTTCTCCAGAAGATGCCACCAGTGAGCAGAAGAGACACTTTCAGACAAAAGTTTTGCTGTCTGCTATGGATGTCTTCAATGCTACCATCCAAGGCGAGGGGAAAACAAGGCCAAGAGGTGAGTGGTGAGAATAAAATCATTAGTGAGCTGGTATTTAGCTTGGAGCTGTACTTGTTAGATAATTTGGGAACAGTAGTTAGAAGTTCAGCAGGCCATCCATTCACTCCTGCTGCAGGCCAGTTTGCATAGTTACTGTAGTTTCACCATTTTTCTAAACACCCTCTTCACTTTTTTCTCTCTGAGAACAGATTCTAAACATTAAAAAGGAAGTGCTAAGAAAGACACCTAGGCTTATCCTTGAATGCTTATGGAAACAACCCTCATAACTTAGTTGTTATGCCTCTTTTTTTCTGAGTTAATAGTTGGATCAGCTCTTATAACAGTGTTTTAGTGACATTGCTTCTGTCCTTAGGTTGGACACACCAGTTCCAGTCTAAGTTTTTCTAGAAAACCTGAAGTTTTCTTAGACATTTCTGAACTCTGAGACTTTAAGGCATGAGACTGTTCCTCCTCAGCTCTGATGACATCACACCTCACATAAAGTTTTTGATGTTTCACCTTGTTTTGGAATAATCAACCTTCTTGTGTCTTCTCCAGGAAACAGTGATCCTTATGACACCTCAGAATCAACTACACCTGTGTCTGTCATGAATGTTGCCTATTTTGCTCAGAAGCTGGTTGAGAAGCTGAACACCCGAATATTTGCTGCTGACCCCAAGCAAATCCTGATCTTCATTGCCAGACAGATTACAGGAGTGAGTCACATGAAATCTTTTTCTCTCTGTTATCAAATTGTTGAAATGTGCTGTTTCACACTGAGGTCATGATACTATAGTTCTCAAGAAATTGTTTTAACCCATTTTTCCTGTTCTGTTGTATGAGCACAGAATGTCTCTGAATGGCAATGGGAGCTAAATGGTGAGCACAAACAAGGGTTGGTTAGCCCTTTTGTGCCACTGTCTGTTGCCAATGTACCTACTGGTGAACAGGGATAAATTAATCTCTTCCTCAAGTCTGGAGACTTCAGGAGAAATACAGAAAAATTGAATTTGTATCTAACAGATAGTCCAGGAAAGTTTTGCTGATATCGGTTGGCAAGAATTTAAATGAAATGAGAGTATCTTTTGTGAACCACCTGAGAGCCTAGGTTCTGGCCCTGCGTAAAACCTTGTTTGTGTCCAGCGTGCAGAGGGCAATTGAGCTGAGATTTTAGGGAAAAGAGTTCTTTGCACAAGCCAAGTACTCCACTGTTTTTCATTTTCACAGGTCTTGGAAAGCTCTGTTTCTCAAAAGGAAGTTTTCCTCAGCGCCCTGTACAGCTGTCTAAACAGAGCCATCCTATACTGCCTGTCCAGACCACAGCAATCACTGCCTGAACTGTTTAATGTCCTCAACATTCTCAATGTCCTGCAGGAGCAGTGGGACATTATTTTTGCAACTTACAACTCAAATAATAATTTTGTTGTCTGCCTAATGTACTGCCTATGCCAGCTGAATTCGGGCAGGTACAAGTGTTCATGTCAGTATAACGTTTGTTTCTGTTTCTGTGCTGTTTTGTATGAGAATGGGTGCAGAGGGGGAGATTTCACGAAACTTAGGCAATAATTGTCTTGGAGAATCTCTAGAAGCTGAGATTGAGCTGTATTCAGCTAGACTAAGGACTTCGGATGTAGTATATGCACTGTATCGTAGCAAGCATTTAACCCAGAGTTCAGTGCTCTGCATTAAATAGGGCAAACTTTTCACTCTGATTTGGTTTCTGTTGAAGTGACAGAGTAAGGTCACTTAGGAAAAGATCTTTTATTCCTCGTACGGTAAAAAAAACCCAGAAATTTTTTTGATATAATTCTTTAATTGGTTAATTTGAACAAGTGGAATGTTACTAGTGTACTCTGAAGACAATGGATTGTCTTTCAGCGAGAAGGTGGAAGGGATAAACTGTTCTTCAATCAGAAGGCTATATTTTTTTTCTTGAAATACTAGTCAGCAGAAAATTTCCGATTACTCAGAGTCAAGATAGTATATTTGTGTGTTTGCAGGTGTAATAAGCAAGGCACAGTGGGTGGTACCACTGGATTCCATAGTTTTCATTTTGGAAAAAGTTTCATTTCACAGACACCCAAAAAAGCTTTTGTGTTTGTTGGGGCAGAACCCTTAAATTTGCACAGAGGTTTAATTGCTAGTCCTTATTAACCAAAACACCTGTGTTGTATCTGTTTTACTTACTCAGCATTTCTAGCAGCTTACTCACTTCAGAGTAGTAACTGTAGGTAACAAGTTGAACTGATTTCAGTGAAGTTATTTCAAAAGTCCCTCATCAAAAGGACAATCTGGAAACCTTCCTGGCCTGTGAGATACCATGATTCCACAAGAATTCAGGTGCCTGTTTTCAGAGGCATCTGCACAGGCTGATTTAGGGAAATGTTATTTTTTTGGATGCAGCACCTATTCTTGTGGGGGTACATTTAAAACATACAAAAGTACACGGCCATAGCTGTGAAAGTTCCAGTTACGGATGTTTGCACTTGGGTCTGAGCTGCAAAGTCTTGATCATACTGAAGTTGAGAGTTTTGCTGTTGACACTAATAGGGCTAGAACATCAGTGCTTGTTCTGCTACTCTTGTGGGTGATGTTAAGATCAGAGTTACTCTTGTTAATGTAAGCTTTGGAGTTGTTTTGAAAACCCTGCCTACTGCTTTATTCACTGTAGTGATATTTGTTGTTTCAATTAAAACCTTCTGTGCAGTGTAGATGGTCTGAACTGAATCCATTAATACAGCATCATGCCAGGAATTAGCTGCATTTCCTGAGGTCTTTTCTTGATCATTCTTACTGCAGTTGGATAATAATTTCTAGGACAAAGATTTTGAAATGGAGTAAAGATGGCTTGTATGTAGCACATGCAGAGACATTTAAGAAAAACAAAATTACAGAAGTGTTAGTGTTATCCAAAAGTAAAACATAGCCTATCTAGGGAATCAGAGTTGTGATATTTAAAGGGAAATTACAAAAATAGCAGCTTTGAGCACCTGAGAGATTTGATTTTTTGTAAACAAGCACTGTAGTAGTGCTTGTTTACAACTGAAACAATGCAGTACATAACTAGTGGCTACAGAGTTGTAAGTTGTCTGGATGCCTTAAGTAAGCCTGTTGTGTTTGTTGTAATTATTACTGCTGTGCTGAAATTCCTGGTGTCTTTTACCTATTGACTGGTAAGTTATCTGACACACATCATGCTGCACTCCCAAGTCAGCAGTTCACGTGCAGAGTACAGCAGAGCACTGCTTTTTGCGTAGTGGGAGATACCTCTAAAAGAATGAGGAAGCTCAGGGACAGTATACAAGATGTCAGGGGAGATGCAAGAAAGCTGATGCAATCTGGTTACGTCAGTACAGTCCTGTGTTCACTGTTATTGGGATGAATGGTAGATACCCCTACACTTCTTAGTGCTCTTGTAAGACACGTGCAACGGAGTGATCCATGGGATCTTGATGACTGCTCTTGATGACTTTGAAAGCCAGAATGGCAATAGTTTATTGTCCACTTTCTGTATATCATACAGTAACCTGTGATTGGTGCAAGCCCTCTTGAGCCTGGGAGTATTGATGTACTAAACAAATAGAGCAGATGTATAGGACTACTTTCAGATTTTTCAGTACCCAGTTTGTTCTAAGATTCCTGATGTGCCCTCTTTTTTTTTTTTTTTTTTCATTTGAGGGTTTTTAAATGCTTTTTTTTGTTGTTGTTGATTTGTTGTTTTTGTTCTGTTTTTGTCACAGTTATCCAGAAGGCTTTGGAGTGGATGCAAAACCAAAGTTGACTTCACATCACCAAATTTTCCTTGTACCCAGTGAAGACAAAGACAGCAGCCTGCCTTCTCCAGATGATGGTAATTTATGGCCCATGTTACCTCTGGCTTACAGAGTAGTGAAGTACCTGGCCTGCACAGTTGCCAGAGTGGCTTGTGAAAGTGCCATTTAATTGCTTTTTCAGTGTATAGGCACCGCAGGTACAGCATGGAGGAAGGAAAGCTGTACTGGAAATGGTGTCTTTGCTTCATACCTTTTTATTCAAAATTCATACTCAACATCCTCAGGAGTAATGGATATACGTTCGGAGAGCTCTCCTTCATGTTGTGGCCAGTGTCAGTGTCCAGAAACGTATTGTAGCTCTTGCTTTTTTCAAGGCATATACAGAGCTTGTACACAGGAAGAGACATTGTGCTCTTTTAAAAGAAACACCTTTTGGGCTGGATTCAGTGTAGAGGCTATCAATTAAACCCTACAGAACAATGATGCTTCTATTTATTGTTAATTAATTATAAGCTTATTTATTTACTATTAATATATTATCTCAGATATAATGTAACCAAATTAGTCTGATATAGAGGAAAATGCAGCTCAGCACTTCCTTGTACAGCATCCTGTTGCAGGGTCAAATTGTTTCACAACCTGCTTACTCTGCCCCACCATTGCTAATGATGTTTGGCAGTGTAAAAGACTGTCCTTATTGCGTGTTAGCATTCTATGTAGGATAGTATGATCATAAAAATTCTGATGGTTTTCTGAGACAGAACCCGGTTAGAATCATCTATTCTATTTGTTTGCATTTGGTCACTTCTTCTGTTTGTTTCTTTCAAGGAACTGAAATACATTAATATAGTGTATATTTGTTAGGTGTTAGTTAGACTAATTAGTCTGTTTGACAGCCTATGGAGACAGTAGGCAAAATGGAGCAGCTCAGTTGACTTCATTGGTTACTCTGGACCAGTGTTCCTAATTAAATGTGTTTGCTTTAGCTACTACTTGCCTTGCTACATACATACAAAATTCTTCATTCATGTTTGTTTTTGTTTCCTAGTCCGTCAGGAGATTCTGAGAACAGTAGAAATCATCTGGAAACGCCTCATTTCTCAGAGGGGGCAGGCTCTGGAAGACACTTATAAAATGGATCTTTCTGTGAAAGGAAATGACAAGGAAAGGGACATGAAGATAATAGAGATCACCCCTTTATGGGAAGAAATTATGACAAAAGCTTGGCAACACTTAATAGGTCTGTATCGTTTTGTAGAACACCCGGCATTCTTGGCAAAGACATTGCAGTAAACGTAGCACAGTGGAAATCCACTGATTCTTTGGTTACACCTGTCTTCTGCACATCACCTGCTAGATAAAAGCAGATAGAGTTTCTGTTTCTCTCAGCCAGGGTTGTGATTGCTTTCTGTGTTGTGCCCCAGCCTTTCTGCAATTGCCTGGTGATGTTTTAGGACTCATGCTCTACTGCAAGAAAGAGAAATCTCCTCAGACAGTTGTAATCCATAGGAGAATTTGGGTGAAGGAAGGCATCCCAATGACTGTAGTGCTGCAGAGCTTCAAAGCTGATTTCTGTGTAATGAAACTGAACTGTGGCAGACCTCTGT
This sequence comes from Rhinopomastus cyanomelas, assembly GCA_013400115.1. Lineage (NCBI taxonomy): Eukaryota > Metazoa > Chordata > Aves > Bucerotiformes > Rhinopomastidae > Rhinopomastus > Rhinopomastus cyanomelas. The sequence goes on along the minus strand of VXBP01001434.1, from coordinate 9,544 downwards.
GATGCTTTGAAATAAATATTTGAGAAGCATATGTTAATTCAGTGCTGCTCTTATAAACAGGACAATCCAGTTGCAGTGAGGCACTGCCACGTTGTTGTCTGGCTTAATGTGGATACAAACCTTCTACCTTTCTGCAAGCTTGACTTCAAGTTTCATAAGGTGTTTTGTCTGTTCTGGCCCACAGCAAGTGAAAAGAAGCTTCTCCAAAATAAAGTGTTGCCAGGCCTGTCACAGAGCAAGCACAATTCCTGGAGTGAAAGCCTCTCCTCAGCTATTAGGCTGATGCCTGGACGAAACACAAAGGAAACCATGTGCACATCTGTGGTAACTTGTGCTCTTTGTCTTTTCTGGCTCTGTTTTCATCTGCCCTTGATTTGGCTCTGGAGTGTCTTTCTGAACTTCTGGGAGGCTTCTGAGTGTGTCTGTTTACATGTTCTATGGTAAACTAGACACTTAGTGCAGTTATGGTTCCTTTTCTAGACTAACAGAAATAATCACTAAGTAATAGTTATTGATCTGAAGAACTTGGGTTGGCAGCCTTAACATGTAACATATCAATGTGCATGAGGTATAATTATTGCACTTGAAAGGAAAAACCTAAGCAACTTATGTGTGTTTGTGTTCACAGGGCTCTGCTTGGGTCAGAGCAAGATGAGGAAATGCTGGCTTTGCTGCTGCTTTTGTCTTACATTGCTTATGTAAACCTTGGCCTTCAGACACTGAATTGCTAGAAAGAATAAGATGCTACCATAGTGTTGTCCTCTAATTTCCTACTCAATATGAAGTGTTAAAGGTCCAAATTTTACTTTAGCCTCACGTGATAGAGACAGATGCTAGAGATTGGTCTTTTCCATGTGTATGCTCTTTTTTTTTTGCTGAGGGTCATTTCAATATTTTTACTGGACATTTCTTGAGGGTACAAATACAAAGTATTAGTTAGATGTTACCTGTTTAAATATATTAGGACCACAGTAGCCAGCTATAGGGTAGGGCAGCAGTGCATTGGCAGAATATTCAGAGCTTAGGCTGAACTTGTGTTATTGCAGTGCTGAACATACTAAGGACCTTTTTTGATCCTGCTGAGTAGAGAGTGAGTCTGTTAGGGTATGTTTACTAGTCTTAATCCTCTAGTTGAAGCTGTAAGTGATTGCAACTTTATAGCCAGTGACAAGTGGTTAATTTCCAGGTGTTTTGATCAAGACAGCTATGGCACCCAAGCAATGTGTCTGACAGAACCCTACTGAGCTGCCAGGTTTCTCTCAGCATGCTACAGCATCCTGATTCTTTCAAATCATTTTGCTGCTTAGAGAGTGAGCAAGTTCTTCCCAGGTACATATGTAGACTGTGATGTCATGCTACAAGAGTATCAACTATCTGCCCTGGGGTCTGTTTAATTATTTTTTAAAATTAATTTTGATTATTACAGCTGATTACACCTCAGTGAGCAATGTAATTGATATTTGTAAATGTATCCCAAGGAACATTTTGTACAACATGCTTTTTGCTGTTGAAGGTTAAAGACTCCGTTATTGGTTTTTCCCTAAATATGCCCACATCATTAGTTCCTCCAGTGAAAAGGTTGCCATCTGGAAAAGGCAGCACGGAGACATTATTCAGGCACAAGTGCATGAAATTGGTGTTTCTGCGTCTTCTGTCTCTCTTCGGCAAGGAAGCGGCTTGTAATTAAAGGAGCTGGGTCTGGAGGAAACATTACTCATTTGGTGTTATTCCTTATCATGTCAAGGACTGACAGCTCCACAGTTCTGACAAATTGTTCCTCTCAATGAAAGAAGCTACAGTTCCAAATGTTCTTCTGCATTCTCCCTCTCCCCCTTTTCCCCCCAGCCTGCCTTTGAAAGAGTTTGATGCACTTTTCAGAGAGATAAAAACTAAGAGGAAGATCATTAATTTCTTTGCTCCGCAACAACCTTTTGTCTTTGTACACTTCACAAGCAAGGTGGTATTTTCAGTATCAAAGCACAAGTGCTTCTAACTCATGTTTTGAGATGGTCACTTGGAAAAGTTCCGTAGTGTGATTTTTTTTTTTTTTTTAAAATTTTTTTTTTTTAATCATTTGCTATGGCTCAGGTACCCTCTGTGTTCACCTGGGAAAAATCTTCAGACCTGGACCTTGGTCTTCACTGCTGCTGGTAATGAACCTATGTTCTACAGCAATAGGCACCTGGTTGAAACATGGAGGTAAAAGGAAAAGTATGTTCCTCCATGACTTGGTCTAAGTGATCCTGCTCTGGCAGTGGGATTGAACTAGCTGATCTTTAGAGATCCCTTCCAATCCCTAATGTTCTGTGATTCTGTGAACTACATAGTGAAAAATGAAGCATTTAAATCCCATAGTAACTGCAAAGACTTTTTGTTTTACTGAGAACTAAGCACAGTTGTTCCTAGCTAAGAAATACTTGTTAAATTTTGGAAAAGCATAGTCAAGAATTCAAAGCTTTCCCAGCAGAAAGTAGAAACTGGTTGGTTACTGTTGAAAATAAACAAAGAAATTAAATTAGTAATTGTATTTGCTGCAGATTAAATAACAAAAAGACAACAAACAAAACACAACTCTTAAAATAATCAACTTTCCCTGTGTTCTCTGAGCAGTAAAAACCAAAATATTCACTCCACATGCCACATTTCTGCTGTACTTTTACTCTAAGATCTCCAGCATCAGTGATGCAAATTTTCTGGTATTTGGTGGCAAATTTCGGAATTAGCAATCTAATGCAGCTCTGTTTTCTCCAATTTTCTGAATCGACTTTGCTGTGTCATGCTGTGCTGTGGGCTTTGACTGGAGGACAGGATCATTCAGAAAGCTGAGAGCAACTGTGTTTCTGATAATAGAATGACAGTGGTCTACTCTGGTGATTGCTGCTGTGTGCTTTCATGGAAGTCTGAGTAGCTATGAGGAGCAAGAGAAGCACTGTACAAAATCAGGATTTTTTTAATGCCTGCAGGTGACAGGGTTGAGTAAATTTGTCAGTGGGAGGGTCTATAAGACTGTGCCAAAGGCTTCCAAATCATTAATGGTCCTGTTTCAAAGTGAGCCTTTTGATCACCTGCTCTTTCTCCATCTTTCCTCCCCAGTCTTCCTCCTCCTCAATTCTGCTCCTTTTCCCTCAATTCTGTATCTAGGATATGTATTTAATTGTTAGGTTAGTAATGACTGATTGTTTTTGTCCTCTTCAACAAGTTGCAAGCAAGGGACCACTATAATAATTGTATTTCAGTAAGCTGTGAATCAGTCAACAGCTTCTAGCATGCAGTGCCTTAGGTTCTCACTGAGGATAAGTGCCCAAGCAGGGTTACACACATCACACTTTTACCCACTGACTGAGATGCAGTCTCAGGTCTATAGATATAGTTGTTACTCTTTACAAGAAATGCAGAGCCTCCTGAGTTTTACAGCAGGGCCTGACCATGCCTGTCCTCTTCTGTTTTGGTTCATTATAGTCCTCTATGCCAGAACCCGACATGCCTTCAGAGAATTAAATATAGAAAAGTCTTTTTAATCTTTGTCTTCAGACTAAAGAGCTTAACAGAGACTTCCTAACTTATAATTGCAAAACCAGAAACTTTATAGAAGGATTTTGGCCAGCCAAGTACACCCTTGTGAATCTCAGAATGGTAGGAGCTAGAAGGGACAGCTGAAGAGCACTTAATACAAACCCCAGCTAGAGCAGGATCATCTAAACAAGATCATACAGGCACACATCCAGGCAGGTTTTGAATGTCTCCAGAGACAAAGACCCCACGACCTCTCTGGGCAATCTGTTCCAATGCTCTGCCACTCTCACAGTAAAAATGTTTTTCCTTATGTTTAACCGGAGCCTCTTATGTTCCACCTAATGTGAAACAGCTATAGATGAGGAACCACTAGCAGACCTCCTTTTGTGCTGAGAATTTATCAGAGTTAAGTGTTGGGAGAATGCAGCCTATGAACTCTAAGGGTTTTTAAGCAGCTTGAGAGATACCTTGGCTTCTGCTCCACTGCCCTTAATGTACACAAAGTCACTGCAAAGCTAACAGCCAAAAAGGCATTTACTAGTGTACTTCTTCAAACCAGCAAATACTAGTGCTAACCTTGGCTTGACTGGAAATGATTAAGTTTTATTTAGTTTGCTTTCTAGAAAAAAACTACCTCTTGCACCTACTTTTGTAAGGAACAGGCAGTTTGTTAAACACAGAGCAGACCTGTAAAAGACAACTGCATCAATGTGTCGATGGAGGATTGTCTTTGTGGATGTCTTTTGCAAGTGAGGAACTTGCAAGAAAAACTCCAAGAAAATACTTTCTGTACTTGAGACTTAAGTCACTGTCAAATAGAAAATTTACTTAAGTTTCTTTTACATTCTTCTTCTTAATTTTTTGCAAAGCAATTATTTAAACTGATGGCTCAGAAGTACCTGCTGAGGTGAATTGAACTGGATGATCTTTTGAGTTCCTTTCCAATCACAGAAACACAGAACACCAGGGATTGGAAGGGACCTCGAAAAATCATCTAGTCCAATCCCCCTGCCACAGCAGGATCACCTAGACCAAGTCCAGGCGGGTTTTAAACATCTCCAGAGAAAGGAGTCTCTGCAACCACCCTGGGCAGCCTGTTCCAGGGCTCTCTCACCCTCACTGTGAAGAAGTTCCTTCTGATTTATACAGAACTTCCTGTTTTCCAGCTCACACCCATAACTCATAGAACCACAGAACATTAGGGATTGGAAGGGACCTCTAAAGGTCATCCAGTCCAATCCCTCCACCACAGCAGGACACCCCAGATCAAGTCGCACAGGAACACATCCAGGCAGGCTCCAAACCTCTTCACAGAAGGAGACTCCACAAACCCCCTGGGCAGCCCCCTCCAGTGCTCCGTCACCCTCACTGGGAAGAAGTTATAGGATCATAGAATCAGTCAGGGTTGGAAGAGACCACAAGATCATCCAGTTCCAACGCCAGGTTGGAAGGCCACCACGTTTGTCAGGCAGGATTTGCCCTTGGTGAAGCCATGCTGATTGTACCCAATCACCTCCTCACTATTCTCCTGTCTCAGTCGTGCCTCCAGGAGGATCTGCTCCATGATCTTACCGGGCACAGAAGTGACACTGACTGGCCTGTAGTTCCCTGGCTCCTCCTTCCTACCCTTTTTGAAAATAATCCCTAAGGTTCTGTGATTCTCTGAGTCTATGAAAAAAAGTTCAAGTTCATTAATTCATTTAGGAAAGTGAGTAGCATGCTCTCATTTTTTTATTGAGTAAGAAAGTACTGATATGATAAAGGATCACTTGAATTCTACACAATTTCCTGACAACAGATACAGGGTGAACTATTAACAAGTGGCTTTAGCAAGCTCCAATGAAGGTTGTCTGTTGATTCCTGCCTCTGTAGTTAAATTTTCAATGGAAGAAAGACTTACCTTCTGTAAGTCTCTTACAGAAGTTAGTGTTTGTTTAGAACTCTGAGAAAAAATGAGGCATTTTTCAAACAACATGTTATTTTTATATCTTTGGGACTTCCTTTCATTTTAGATATATGGAAGTTTATTCTTTCAGTTTTCTCATGTGCTTATTCATCAGGATTCTCTTAGACCAGTAGCTAAAAGTATTGTTGTTATAGAAAAGTATTTGTTTGCTGCAACAAGAACAAGAATGTTTTCAAATTTCACAGCCATCTTTAAGAACTGTTTCTCTTACGAATGAGAGTTACATGTTAAATGTGGCTAGCAAGCCTAGTATCTCTAATGATTCCCTTGTAGTGGTAATGCATTATACTTCGAAATGTACAAACATAACAGTTCCATTGACCTCTGTGGGAGTTTGAACTATCTGTGATGAAAATGTAAATCTCTATATCAACACTTACAGGAGTTTTTTGTACGTTGCTAGGACTGACTTACCTTGTACAAACAGTAGATGCATCACACATACAGAATTAATGCTGTCTGTGCCAGGGCTCTTGCCCCACATGGCTCCATCAGGAAAGAGCACTGGGGCTTCATTCACAACTGGAATTACACTTTTTGCAGCCATCTTTATAGAGTTTATGTTAGGTTTGGGAGAAGAGTGAGAAATGAGCAGTTTTAAATTAAGATGTACAGTTCATACTCAAATTCTTGGGTGAGGTGTCTATGTGCACAAGTTTCTGGTTATAGAGAGTTTTCAAGCAGAAGTATTTGATGTTGCACCAGAAGGCTGATGATGTATTCCTAGGCTCTTGTCAGAAGGCTTGTCACTAGGACAAAAAATCAGTCCTATCTCAAAGTACTCTGTGTCAGTGGCCTTATTTCCCTAAGAAAGAATTTTATCTCAAATTGAATAACATGAATTTGCAGAGATTTGGCCATTATCACCCCAAAATGTTAGTGGCAACACTTGCAGATGAACCCAGAGATCCATAGTGTACCAGCACCTTCAAACACTTCTTTCCTGCACTGATAGAGCATCTTTTGATAACTACATGTAAAATCAAGGATGATGCTGACAGCCTGGGTTTTCAAACAATAGTACAGCCACTTCATCACAGAGCAGTGTTTTAGGGTGGGGGAGATATGTGAGGCAGTGAAAAAGAGCTGCTGCTTTGAAAAAAGGTCATGCTATTTTGGGATGGTGGAGGGACAAGCTGAATTAAAAGTTCACAGTGGGTGACATGAAGAAAATACAAACACTTAAACATAATCACAATTATTGCTTCAGTATTTTTCTTACCAATTACTTGGCCTTTTATCAGCTCTTCAAGTTAAACATAAAACAAACAAATATATAATGTTTGCATCATTTGTGTAATATCTTTATCTTCATAATAGAAGGATAATTAACATCACTAATTATCTAATTAACTTCATTAACTATCCACCAACAGTGCATCATGAAGTTGACATTATGTTGTTCTGTCAACAAATGCTTTGATTTCTTAGGAAGTAATTAAAATGTAAATTAGCATGTCATTAAATGCACTAGGGAAGTTTGGAATCAAATATTCATTTCAAAACTGCTCATAACACTAATTTTTTTTTACTTCAATGAAAGCAGGCATTTCACTATTAATGATGTATATTAAATAGCTTCCTGTATAACATTATTGTCTTGTTTGTTAACTGGATCAAAGTTAAATTACAGTGTGTTGCAGCAAGCTGGAGAGTTTCCTTAACTTTGAATGAAGACATTTTTATGTGCTCTGAAGAGGGTATCTGGTATAGGGCTCGTTCATCATTTCCTGATTGATCACAAGATCATAAAGATAGAATTCAACAGGTTAGTAAGTTAGGTAAGAACCATGTGAAAGCATAAAATGCAGGGCTCTGAAATTTTATGTAATGCAAATTCTGAAAATATAATCTGTATAAATTTAGGTAATACATTTTCTGAAATGTATGGAAATAATTTCCATATTAACTGAAGAAAATTCTTCAGGAGAGAATTTATATGCCAACTTGGCATATAAAGGTTGTATGATGATGAATACAAATGGTTAGGCTGACACAGATTGCTACAGGACATGTGTATGTCGGCACAATGCATAGGAGAAAATCCATCCTGGCAAAATTGTTCCTTTTTTAATTTATACCGTTTCTCAAAATCTGAAATACAAGAAATAATATCCCTGCCCAATTTTTTTGTGGACAATTATTCAAAGAGATTTTTCTGATTTTAAATATGATGTCTGGTAGCAGTGAAGCTTCTTCATTTAATTACACATTATATGTACAGTTGTATTCTTTTATGTCTCCTGCACTTTGAAAACATATTTTTGCCTTTCAAGTTAGGGATTGTGGCTTGTTTAGATTTCAGCTTGGATATGGGATTTCAGTGAATGGAATTGAATGCTTTAAGCTGTTGGGTTTGAAACTCATCTTTCAATAGCTGCTGGTTGCAATTTTATTTTCACATAATAGAAATTATGCCAGATTACTGATATTTGATAATTGAATGGTGTTAGCGGAGTGAAATGGATGACAGCAGAGTTTTATTTGTCTGCAGAGAAACCCTAGAAACAAGTAATAGCCAGTGCAAAAGATATCTTTTCTTTTCGGCTTATATAATGTGACAATTAATTTTCTCATATTTTTGGTTCAAATATGTCAGTTTTCTGTCAGAATTTTCATGCAGCAGTTTATTTCTAAATAATTTCAGAAAGAAATTATTTGAATTAAGTTTCTTTATATGGACGATTTGATTCAAAAGCCTGAAGCAGCAATTTGAACTGAAACAGACTTATATTTGTTTTTATTGTTATTTTTCTTAAGCTTTGGGTGAAATCAACATTCTCATCTACAGTTTCCCACAATAAAATATTTTTTTTCATTATTTTTTAAGTCGATGTTCTATTTTTAAAGAACAATAAGGCATTTTTTCAATGTTGGTGTTTATTTTGGAAATCTTTCTAAGGAGATGAATTATAATGAGATTTGCTTATCAACAAGTGGCAAGTTTATATGTGATATCTCTTGCAAGGAGCGGTTAGAAAGGCAAATGGAAATCTAGGTGCCCCGAAAGTTAAGTGTGAATTTGTCATTTTTTGGGGGGATGGGGTGGAGCAGGATTGGAATTGATCTCTTGATATCCCTTCCAACTTTGATTCTATGATTCTGTCAGGCAGCATGACTGAAAACAGCTGCGTGTGTGAACTGGGTAGTGGTATGTGCAAGTAGAGAACAGAAAATAAGGGAAGGTCCTAGAAATATCTGCAAGATGAACTTACTCTCCTAAATAAGCGCATAGCTTGCCAACCTGTTCTTAAATCTGTGACCATTCATTACTTGTTGTACTCATCCTTGGTAACCAAATTAAAGATAAAGCTTGGTTGAGCTTGTGTTCCACTCAGCATCTGCTGCAGAGTAGTCTGTAGAGTCCAAGACTGTTTTACAGGCACTAAAGAACTCCACAAGTAAAATTGTCACCTTTGAATGCGTGCCATCTCAGAAAACCTGGTAATTTTAGGGGTCAGGGAATAGATGTTTCTTTATATTCTGTACTTTGAGATCTAAACATACACTGAGGTTTACAGATTTTTTTCGAAAGAAGTGCAAATTTTTCTTAAATAAAAGCTGTGATTCAAATGTAATCTGAAAATGACGGAGCCTAAGCAGATACAAGCAGTGAGATACTATGTCATGGAGCCCTAAGTTACATACGCCTGTAAGATTTCGTAGAGAATCACTATTTTAAGTAGAAAGAGGAAAACGATGAGGAAGAACCAGTGAAGGCAAGAAGAAATTGCTATTCTACATAGTGCTGAAGTATGACATTCATCTTTCACTGGAGAAAAAAGCCTCTAGTGAAAAGCTTTGATGCAACAGAATGAAAACTGAGCCCTGTCAGAGGTTGAGTGAGTTATCGCAAAGACACAGAAGACGTTCTCAAGAGATAGAACTAAGGAATAAACATGTCTCACCTCCTGTTGTGCTTTTTTCTACTAGAGATAAGTCATTTGTTCTCCTAGGATTTCATCTTTTCAGTAGAATCAGGAGGGCACGTGTACACATATGCAGGCAGGGCTGCAGACGCTGCCTTGTACTGTTAGGTTGTGTTGCTGTCTTGCTTTCAGTCTT
>VXBP01001432.1:48341-65286 GCA_013400115.1 Rhinopomastus cyanomelas | reverse complement strand
ATGAGGTATAACAAGAGTAAGTGCAGAGTCTTGCATCTGGGCAAGAACAACCCCAGCTAGCAGTCTCGGCTGGGGACTGACTTGTTGGAGAGCAGTGTGGGAGAAAGGGATCCGGGGGTCTTGGTGGACAGCAGGATGACCATGAGCCAGCAGTGTGCTCTTGAGGCCAAGAGGGCCAACAGCATCTTGGGGTGGATCAGAATGGGGGTAGTTAGCAGATGGGGAGAGGTTCTTCTCCCCTTCTACTTTGCCCTGGTGAGACCACATCTGGAGTATTGTGTCCAGTTCTTGGCCCCTCACTTCAGGTAGGATGTGGAGCTGCTGGAGGGAGTCCAGCCTAGGGCAAAGAGGACGATGAAGGAAGTGGAGCACCTCTTTTATGAGGAGAGGCTGAGGGAGCTGGGTCTCTTTAACTTGGAGAAGAGGAGACTGAGAGGTGACCTTTTTAATGTCTATAAATATTTGAAGGTTGGGTGTCAGGAGGATGGAGCCGGGCTCTTCTCAGTGTCATCTAGTGATAAAACAAGGTGCAATGGTTGTAAGCTGGAACACAGAAGGTTCCACATCAACCTGAGAAGGAACTGCTTCACAGTGAGTGTGACTGAGCACTGGAACAGGCTGCCATGGGTGGTTGTGGAGTCTCCTTCACTGGAGACCTGTAAGACCTGCCTGGATGTGTTCCTGTGTGACTTGGTCTAGATTATCCTGCTGTTGCAGGGGGATTGGACTAGATGATCTTTCTAGGTTCCTTCTAATCCCTAATGATTCTGTGATTCTATGTGGCTTGGCAAGGTTCTAGGTTGCCACGCTTTTGGCTTTTACTTACTGTTCTGGCATCTGGCTTCTGTTGGGCTTTTGGAAGTTCTTGTGTTTTTTTAAACTCTTGTTAAAATCCTTATTCATTAATAGTAACTGACCCCCATTTTGTATTTTGAGGAGGAAAACCCAGTCTTGGACACAATTTGATTTTTTTTCTACCTACCTATGTAAGTTGGAGATTGCAATTCTTCTAATAAAACCTCCTTCTGCCACTCATTAAATTCTGCAGTCTTTACTGAGTTTGGTGAGAGTTTTGATTTCGGTATTGACCTACATTCTGAGTGCTTCATTAGTTGAAACTTCTTATTCTCTTAGTATTGTGTGTTTTTGTATAGGGGCAAGACAAACTTCAGAAGGGCTCCTCGTATTTTCCTATCTCCCACAAAAGTCCTGTGGCTGTTTTAGAGCACAGATGTCTCTGGATGGCTCACTGCCCAACAAACAGTTGTGTTCTTTCTTGAAGGGTCATTGCACTTAAGTTCAGTTAATAGCTGTGACAGTCTTGCAGATGCCTGTAGATGGATGTATAGGTCTGTCAGAGAGACCTTCACTGATTCATCTGGTCATGTGGTTTTCACTTCCATTGCAAAGGAAGCTTTGAGGGTATTTTTTCACCATTCTAGTATGGTCTCTTCAACTTTGTTCCAGTCTGTTTGCGTGGGACAATACGTTTATAGAAGTGAAAGTTTCGAGAGTGAAAGTTTTTTGTTCTTTGCCACAATTTCTTGAGATAGTATATATGTTCATTCAGTGATGCATCACATCAGCTCTTTCTTGACATCCATGATAAACTGTCTCATTGTGAGTTGAGAGGAATTGAGACAGAGAACCTGCTGCATCATTCCAGGCTAAGTTCAAAGGATGGGAACTGGAGATGGGCCTGCACAAATGGCAGAACACCAAATAGTCCTATTTTCAGTAAATAAGTATAAGCATGATGAAAATAAGTAATCTGTTACAATTTTAATGTTTTTTTTTCCTCTTTGCCAAATAAATGAAACAAGTTTATTTTGTTGAATTCTGTTATCTTAATTATTTCGGAATTAAGAAGAACAGGCGCATTGTTAACGTAATTCTAGTCCACTTAATGCAGCATTTTAGGGTGATAGCTGGAGCTTTTATGAGTATATATAGTTAAGTATTTTTGAATGCCTGTGATCCATGGATAAGAACTCACATGCCAACCAAAATTCATGTATCCACCAAGTCATTTATTTGAGAAGTAAAAAATTTGAATCACATGCAGTCAAGAAAGATATCTTGGATTTGAGGGAATTACCTAATCAATGATAAAATAACAAGAACTGATTTATAACTTCCATTGTAGTCCAAGTGTATTTTTTTACTTAATAAGCAGAGTGTTATTTTCATATTTTTGATTTCACTTTAGTCTTGTGTTTTAGTAATCTGTTATAGGAATTATATTGATGAAAAGCAAGCATCTTTAAAATGTTATCTCAGACGAGCCACTGAGGTCCTATTTCCCATGGTTGTAATGAAGTGCAGCCTGTGGTTTAGCACTGGCTCCACCAGTGGCATATGAACTATAGAGCACATATTTGTCTAAAATTCTTTTTCATTGAGACGAATACTGTGTGATAATGATTTTGCTTCAGAAGAAGCTATAAAAAGATTATTAAAAAGCATATGGAATGCAGGTTGGACTCATAGAATCATAGACTCTCAGTAGGCAACTGGGAAGAAGTAGTCTGTCCTCTAAAAGAACAGGCCTTCAAGGCATTTAGCAGCCACTGAAAGTGCTGCCGCAGGTGAGAGTACATAAAGTGGAGCAAACAGCGAGGATGTATGACGATGGAAAACACCTCATGGTCTTGGCTATGACAACAGAAATGTTGAATTACTCCTAGGTTCTCCTCTTAACATTCTTATGACAGATGAGAAGAGCTGAAGGTTCATTCTTATGTAAACGTGTGAAGAGACTGTTTAGATTAAAATAGCCTCTCTTGCAACTGTTTTCATAGTCCAGGGGGCAAGGTCTTTGTTTACCTGGAAGAAAAGGTTTTGTATTCTGAAACTATATGTTTGAGTCTCTTTCAGTCCTTTTTGAGTGTTTAGTTAAATAATAGGTGTTTGGTGTCCCTAATTATTCCGTTTGGTTGATAATGAGAAATGTACCTTGTCTTTTTTCCATACCATTTAAGAAATCTGTTCTTCCCACTGAACTTCTCAGGAGGCAGGGATAATTCCAGTGATAATCTGAAGAAGGAAGAAGGGATTTTTAATATCCTATTCTTAAATGGCATCTTCTTGCCTCACACTAGTGGAGACCTATTTTACAGAAGAAAATGAACCTTGCCTCTTCCACTGAATTAACTGGTTTGTTATTTCTCAGCACTGACACATGAAGTGGCTGTTCTGCACTCTAGATAGAAACCACTGAGCATGAAGACAGTGAAGTTACTGAAAGAATAAAATTAAATGTCTTCAAGAGTTACACGTGTTTCTCCATGTAAAGTCAGGGCTTGAAGACTTATTGTTACATCTTTCCTAGTATTTAAAGTATATGTTGCCAGATTTTCTAATTCAGAAGTTCTTTTTATTTAATCTGAAATGTTGTATGCATAAAACCTCTTTATATACTTCAAAATTTGCCTGAAATGATTCATATGTAAGGTGTTGGTAGTGTTGTTTTCATGTGGTATGAATTTATGAATTATACAGTGTAGAATTGTGGAGGAAGGGATGGAAAGCATATTGTATTTGAAACCAAGACTTTGATTGAAAAAAGCTGCCATTTCACAAGGTCTCTGTTACTCATATTGAACACTACAGAAGTTGAATTCTACCCATTATTTTCCATTTCTTGTATCTTCAGTCTCCAATTGACAGGAAGTGAATTGTTGAAGATTACTTTTGTCTGTTCTTGTTTGAGATCCTCCTGTGCATGATAGATTTTCCATCTGTATTCTCTCTTCACTGTATTCTCTGTGTTGGGTTTTGTTTGCTTTGAATTGATCTGAAGGCTCACAGGAGATACAGTGGTACCAGGTTACCATGCTAAATAAGGCTGGTAAGCACCAGAAGAGCATTGACAAGACCTTCTGGGACAAGCACAGGTTAATACTAAACAAAATCAAAATTTACAGGTTGTTTGATTCAATCAAACAAGATGAAAACTGCCTTGGTCCAGGTTGCCATTGTGATACTTTTTAATTTGGACAATAAGCATCAATGGTTAGTTAGTTAGTAAGCATCAGTGGTTAGTTTTGTCAGATGGAAAGCACATCCTGAAATAGCAGGATTCTGTTGAATAGTAGTTCCAGTTTTGAGTCAGATTATTTATCCCAATTGCTTGGGTAAAATTACTGTTGAAATCACTTGCAAGTTTTTACAGCTGCTTCCCTGCCCCTTTTAAAGCTTTCCTTTTTATGGTACCTGCACACCAAGTGCATTTTTATCACTGTGATAAAACTTACAAATGTGTTCCCACTTTAAACTGATCATGCTACTACTGTAACTGCCTTCAGAAATAAAGTTCTAATCAATGTGAGGCAATTTGCCAGGACGACAAATACGTTTTATCCTTTTTATGCTCACTGAATTTTCTTGGTGTTTTTTAAATAGTGATTCCAGAGTTCATTAGCCAAGTAAATATTGCGTTGGAGAGCATAAGCAAGAACACGGTGCATCTGTTTGATGACAACCAGTTTGTGGACGTTTCCAAGAAGGTGTATGATACAATTCATAACATCAGATGCTCAGTCATGATGATTCGGGTAAGTGGTTTTATTTTTGTTAGCTCACTTCTAAGACAGTCAGGAGATCAAGGCATTTTCAGGAGAGTTTAGAACTGAGAGAACTGGGGTGCTCAACCTGCAGAAGGCTCTGGGGAGACCTTGTTGTGGCCTTTCAATTCTTAAAAGGGGGCTCACAAGAAAGATGGAGACAGTCTTTTCAGCAAGGCCTGTTGCAATTGGATGGTTTTAAACTGGAAGAGTTTAGAAAGTAAGAAACTTTATGCTAAGGGTGGTGACAAACTGGTCCAAGTTGTCCAGAGAGACGGGAGAAACCTCATCCCTGGAAACATTCCAGGTCAGGTTCTAGACGGAGCTCTGAGCAGCCTAATCTGGTGGAAGATGTCTCTCCTTATTGCATTGAATTTAAAGTTCGTTCCAACCCAAACTGATCTGTGATGCTGTGGTTCTGATATGGAAAGTATCAGTGAGCATACCCTAATGTGTAACTTAAACAGTTTCAGTAAGAACTGAAAAAAAGAAAAGCAGTGCAGAATCCTTAAAATGTGTCATTTTCATTGCAGTTGTCTGTAATTGTTTATATCCTGAAGTGAGATCCCGAAATGCTGTTGTATGATTTGCTGTTTTCATTTCACCTGCAGTCATTTTTGATTGGTTGCCAGCAAGTTAGCCTTAAATGATTATGTCTTGAAGTGATTGTTCCAAAGTTATTTTTATCTGGTAGTTGTGTATGTAGCCAGGCATAAAAAATTAGGTAATGATACACTTTATTCGGATGACTCACTATAGTCTGGCTGCTTGTCTTGTTCAGCCTTACTGCATGAAGCAAGATGCAGCAAGTAGCAGCTAATTTAATTGCAACTGCCTAAGAAAGTTCTATTACTGTTTTTCTCATTTTCAGTCCTGCAGCATTTTTTAAAATGTTTTTGTTTCTCACCAGCTTTAGGAGTTTCCTAATCCCATTTAAATTACATTGAGCTTCTAACATGTGTGTTCAATGCCACATACGTCTGCTTGGCTTCTGTTTGTGCCTGTCAGTTTCTCTTGAGTAGGCTTCTGCTCTTACAGCATCTTCCAGATGGCGGCTTTTCATGCCATCTTGCCCTGATCAGTCACAATTTCCTGATCCCACAGTGGGGGTGACATGTCCAGTTGCTGCTCCTTTAAGCTAGGTACCTTTTGAGAGGAGTCTAAGCTGGGACCATTTCTGATCAAGAGGCCTTTTTGGTGATGCATTGTCACAACCATGTGCTTCAAAAGGTGTAATTTCTCTCCCAGTCCAGAATTTAAAAAATAGAAAACTTTTTTCCTGTACAGGTCTGGAAAAAGACTTTTACAACAGATAATTTCGGGATCAAACAGGAAAGGCAGGTATCTACCAGGAATATCACTTTTAGGCAGCGAGTGACACGACAATTGCAACGTTAACTAGTGTAGATCTGAATGCTGTGCTCCCTCATAGAGAGAAGAAGTCAGTGCAGGATTCAAAGTTATACCCTGGTAGGTACTTCCAGGTACTTCATGTGGTTACCCTGGCCCCACTAGGACTGGTGGTAGTTCCAGGACGAAGCTCTGTGCCTCAGACATAAAGAAGAAAGAAAGCATCAGGCATTTTGCTTGCAAGCTAGAAATTATCCCAAATGCGAGGGTCATTGTATTGTTTTCCTCTGTCCTTTTTATGAGTCCTACTCGCGGAAAGTAAACTACAATCAAAGTGATTTTGATATGTGACAGTCTTTGTCAATGGAATTACTCTGAATTCTACGCCTCCTTACTTGTTGATATGGAACTCTGTGCTTGTTCCAAACTGAAGATGCCTCAGTTCACAGGAATATAATGCCTGGCTCTGTTCCTCTCCTTTGTAGAAGACTCGTGTCTATAATTAGTGGTCGCATCCTGCCTTCCCTGAGTGACTCAGGGACTCTTGTTTTTTTAAGATTATACAGTTCTTTCTGTCTGCCCCCCCAGTGAGATCTGAGTCTTGTCTGTGTGCAGTCTTCTGGGGACTGAACTCCAGATGATCATGACTGGCTATTCCTGCACGGACTTTTTTTTAAATGCAACGAGGAGTTTAACAAAGCTTCAGTCAGCCTCTGTGAAGATACAGATGCTGCTCTGCAGGAAGCTGTTGAACCTATGTTCTCTGTAGTGTGTGCATGCGTGGGCAGTCACTCAAAGAAAAGGCTGTTACATCCCCTGTACTTGTTTCTGAAGCATGAAGGGAAGATATTTCGTTCTGAAGAGACTCGACGTATGTGTAACTCAGCAACTGCACTGTGTGTGAGCGCTGCGTGAGTGCACAGTGCATCTGTAAAATTGCCAGTCATTGCACAACACCTAATGGACAGTAATCATGCAATGATTTCTGTCAGTGGCATCGTCCAGCAGAGCTGTTTAAAGCAGAGCTTTGAAAGAGAAAAAACCAAAGTATCAGAAATTACCTTGTTTGCTGTACCGGAAGCAGTGGACAGCAAAGAGCACATATTCCTCCTCCTCTTCTTCTTCCTCTTCTTCCTCCTCTTCTTCTACCTCCTCCTCCTCCCCTGCTTCTTCCTCCTTCTCATCCTCAGAATCAAAGAAGTTGCAAGTATTGTGATAAGAGCCTGTCTCTACCTGTACCAAACTTTTCCTTGTCCTTAGTAATCATAGAATCATTATGGACTGGAAGGGACCTCGAAAGATCATCTAGTCCAATCCCGCTGCAACAGCAGGATCACCCAGACCAAATCACACAGGAACACATCCAGGCAGGCCTTGAACATCTCCAGTGACAGAGACTCCACAACCACCCTGGGCAGCCTGTTCCAGTATGTGTGTGTTTCCCTTAGAAATCACTGTGGATTGAAGTGCATTCAACTGTATTTGAATGTATGCAACAGCCCAAGGAATTGCAGAGCCCTGACAAAAGCTCATGGGAAGAGGAAAAGTAAAAATTCATTCATCAAAAGGGACGTGCACAGCTTTCTACTTATATGAATACCATTATTAGACGTGGTCAACAGATGGGGGTTTTTTCAGGTTTGGTGAAATGGTAGTCAGTCGCTCCACCAGCCCTTGGAGGTCCCGACTGCCAGCACAGAGTGCTGTGCAAAACCTGGTGTTTGTTTTTGGCTAGGGATGTGTTTGCATTCCTGATTGGATACATTGCAGGAAATGCCAGTTTCCTTTCAGCCTGTCGCTAAGAAGTGTTAGTAAATCTGATGGTTGTTCAGATTTAGGCTGGTTGCACAGCAGACAAGGTGAGCAGGTAAAAGTGTTCTGTAGCCATCTTGCAGGGGATTACTGATTCACTACCAGAGAACAAAGCGTTGTGATTGCAGGGGACTGCAGGACTGAATTGGGGGAAGAACTTGTTGATCAAAATATAATTGAGAAGTGTAAATGAACAAGGACACTGATTCACAGGGGGCAATTTTTCAGCATCAAAGTAAAAGCTGAAACACTCTAGATTAGTTCCTCAGGAAGCATTTCAAGCATGTAATTATGCAGAGAAAATGGTGGTGCTTTTTAAATAGCGTTCCTAACTGTAAAATGTTGCCAAATACTGTTGTTAATGCAGATTATCAGATGTACTTGTCAGTGTCCAGGCTTAACCACAGACACATAAAACATTTATTTCAGTTCTGCAGGTATTAATGTAAGCAGCACTTGAGAGCAAACAAGTAGTGTAAAATGCTGCACTGTTGAGCCATAATAGAAATGCCTCTGGAACTGCAGGATGCTGCCCCTCAGATGCTTCTCATTGTTTCACTCACGATAATTAATTCACCCAGTGATGACTGTTGATTTAAAATCTCTGGATATTTGATTCAGGGCATATATCTGCATGTGCTTATCAGTGTCCACAATTCTAAGTAATTTTTCAACTCTTGAAGCATCAAATTTTTGTTAAACTGTAGAGGCTTTGGGAGATTGATTTTGTACAGGAACATTTGGGCATTATCTGGAAAATGTTTTAATGAGAATATTGCTGTTATAGAAATAGATTAGGGTGGATAGTAGAATTAAAGATAAGTCTCTCATGTGGAATGCATGCAGATATATTTCACAGAATCATAAAATCACGGAACATTAGGGATTGAAAGGTACGTTGAAAGATCAACAGCAGGATCACCTAGAACAAGTTGCATAGGAACATGTCCAGGTGGGTTTTAAATGTCTTCAGGACATTTAAAGTGAAGTCAGGAGACTTCACAAACCCCCAGGCACCCCGTTCTAGTGCTCTGTCACCCTAACTAGGAAGATGTTCCTTCTGATACTGAGGGGGAACTTCCTATGTTCCACCTTACACCCATTACCCTTTGTCCTATCACTAGATGACATGGAGAAGAGTCTGGCTCCATCCTCCTGACACCCACCCACCCTTCACATATTTATAGACATTAATGAAGTCACCCCTCAGTCTCCTCTTTTCCAAGCTAAAGAGACCCAGCTCCCTCAGCCTTTCCTCATAAGGGAGGTGTTCCACTTCCTTCATCATCCTCATTGCTCTACGCTGGACCCTCTCCAGCAGCTCCGTGTCCTTCTTGAAGTGAGGAGCCCAGAACTGGACACAATANTGCTCTCTGGCTTCTATTCTGCAGCTAGTTCATGATCCACCTCGCTGCCTGATCATCCAGTTCAGACTGCCTCAGTTTGGCTATGAGAATGCTGTGTGAGGCTGTGNATACTCCAGATGTGGTCTCACCAGGGCAGGGCAGAGTAGAGGGGGAGAAGAATTTCTCTCCATCTGCTAACCAACCGACTTCTGATTCACCCCAGGATGCTGTTGGCCCTCTTGGCCTCAAGAGCACACTGCTGGCTCATAGTCATCCTGCTGTCCACCAGGATCCTCAGGTCCCCTTCTCCTACACTGCTGTCCAACAGGTCAGTCCCCAGCCTATACTGGTACCTGGGGTTGTTCTTGCCCAGATGCAAGANGTACCTGGGGTTGTTTGCCCAGATGCAAGACTCTACACTTACCCTTGTTATATTTAATTCAGTTTCTCTCTTCCCAGCTCTCCACCCTGTCCAGGTCTCACTGAATGGCAGCACAGCCAGCTTTGTGTCATCAGCTAACCTGCTAATAGTACTCTCTAATCCCTCATCCAAGCCATTACTGATTAGATTGAATAGGACTGGTCCCAGCACTGACCCCTGGGGGACTCCACTGGGTATAGGCCTCCAACTAGACTGTTGCATTGACCACTGCTCTCTGGCTTCTATTCTGCAGCTAGTTCATGATCCACCTCGCTGCCTGATCATCCAGTTCAGACTGCCTCAGTTTGGCTGTGAGAATGCTGTGTGAGGCTGTGTCAAATACCTTACTGAAGTCAAGATAAACCACATGCACCACTCTGCCATCATCTAACCTGGTTATATCCTCATCAAAGGCTATCAGGTTGGTCAAGCATGACCTCCCTTTGTGAAGCCATGCTGACTGTCCCTAATGACCATCCTGTAAATGACTTGTTGGAAAGCAAGATAGTGAGTGGTGAAAACCTTCCTGTACCCTGTTTCTCTTTCATCTACTTAATAAGCATCTAATTAAGCACGTCATCTTTTGTTAATGACTGAATTATCCTACCGTACAGGGTTTTCTACCTGGTTTTACTTCTGCAGTAGGAATGAGTTAGATCCTGTCAAATTCAGGCAATAGCAGACATGAATTGAACCTCTATTAAAAAGCTGGAGAAAATAAAGCAAAGCAGGGAAGCATTTGAGAAAAAACCAAACATGTTTACAACAGTCTTGAGACCTCATGGGAAGGAAAGACGAAGAACAATTCATAAGGTCCTAATAAACTTTACTGTTGGTCTGGGTTTGACGAGTGTTCATAAATCATTGCGGATACATATCTATCTTACACCAGTTGCACAAGAGGAAGAACCTCTGCAGCAACAGTTAGCAAGCCACTTGGACCTGCATCTCTCTTCGATCTCTTGTCATTTTGTAGTTAACTAGGTCAGAGCTGACTTTTTCTGCCCTCAGCTCCTTGTCAGCTTCCCTGGTAGAAGCTAGGAACTTTCTTCTGTATTTCCACTTGCATTCAATGCACTAGGCTTCTGCTGTGTACGTAGTTTGTAGTTGTTACGTTGTCATCCTTTTTAACCAGAAGAAAATCTTCTTTCCTTGTTTTTCATGGAGGGGTCAAAAAAAGCTCTACAGTGGTTATTACCTAGCAGGTGTTTCCATGCCCCACATTCTTCAAATGATGCTTTTCTTCCTTATTCTAGTAGTCCTGTCACCCAAGATTGATATATCTAGGTGCAGTGTAACTGGAAGAGGATATAGTAGCTGATGTCCTATTAAAAAAGGACTAAGAAGTGCCTGTCATCCATTAAGGACAGTTGAAATCTCTTTTTCAGGTTTTTAACCAAAGTTACATGAAAGGTGTTACTGGGGAATGTATTTGTGCTGCAAAAAAGAGGCAAGTGAAAACTCTCCTCCAGTACTGTGATCCGTTATCTGTCCTTGCAATGAAAACCACCCAGCAGCTGTTTGTCGCTACCATATTACTGGCATGGATTGAGGCAGGATCACCAGCCTTGAGGTACCATTAATGCCGACAGCTCAAAGCACTGCCCCACATATGTTACATTTCATACATTAACTTATCTTCGTATCTCTTTTCCAAAAATGTCTGTTCTTTACCCCGCAGTATACCTGAAAAATGGTCCTGAATTGTAGAAATACTTACTTATATTGACATCTGTATTAGCAGAATAAACTCAGTTGTTATCGTGACTTGACCTTGCAGATGTCTTGTCAAAATGTTCTGTCCTACAATGGTTTTGGGACACAGTCTTCATACCTTTCAGTTTAACATGCTGACAGTTTTTCTAATGCTGATCTCTATTTAGTACCAGGTCAATTTGAGTTCCTGAATAAATAAGGGCCATTTCTGTTTTCTGGCAAACAGCCACGCATACAATTTTGCTTCTATTTCATGTTTATGCACCACGTAACCAACTCTCAGAGGACTAATTTTCTGCTGATTTCATTAGTTTAAGGCCTTGAGTATCTTCACCAAACCAGCTGATCATTCTGGTTCTCTGCTTAACAATGATGCTGGTTTTGTTGCTTTATAGAGCCAAACCAATTCTGCTTATAAAACACCCTCTCATTTCCCTTTAACGTTGCATCTGATTTCATTGTGCATGTGGGCAGTTTGTTACCCTGAGAAATACATGTAGAGTTTGGAATGGCCGCAGTTGCCGTATCAAGTATCTGCTCTTAAAAATTGAGGTGTTTTCTCAAAAAATTAAGGCTTTGTTAATAGAAAAGCAGTGGTGAGATGGTGTGTTTGCATCTCCCGTAAAGGGAGCGAGACATAAGAAAAAGCTCCTTTTAACTAGCAGTCCTAGGAGTGGAAGCCAAAGCATAGATACATTATTTTGCCCAAGGAGAGGTGGCACTTCTCCTCCCACTTCTTCAGGTCCCCTTTGAGTTAGAGTCAGCAGGGTAGCTGGGGAATGACAGATTGATTGATTAGTGAAAGGTAGAAGAAACTGCCTGGCTTTTGTGCATCTACATTCTTACACTTTCAGACCAAGAAGTTTTCACTTTGTGGCTCACTATATGTCAGTCTGACTGCCGCCTCTGCTTCTAGGCTTCAGCCATTTGCTCCATTTTTACAGGAAGTTTTCTGATTTTACATTCTGGGGTCATTTTATATATAAAATTAATAGTGGATAGGAAAAAAAATGCTTCCTTCATCCCCATATGTACAATTCCAAAATTAGCCTTTTACGTCCATGTATGATATTATTTTTAAACAAAGGAATCATCCTGTAGAGGAGTTCCAGGAATTCACCACTTGGACAGTACCACGTTCAAGCCTGTAGTTACTACTGAATATTAACATTTTTTCTTTTCATCAGTTGAAATTGTTTTAATACTATTCAGTATTACTTTTTTGTTCAATGTATTATGATTAAGACTTCTTTTTACATTAAAAATACTGCAGTATGGTTTGAACCAAACCTTTCTTTTCACTGTCACGTATTTTACCTGTCTCACACTCTCGTCAGTGAGAGGAAACAGAGAACAGAAGCAGAGTATCACAGAAGGAAGGGACTTCAGGAGACAACGTGATCCAGCCTCCTGTTGAAAGCAGCATGTTATTCAGGACCCTGTCAGACCAAGTCTGACTTTTATCAACTGTTTTTTCTATGTTAGCATTAAGACAGTAATGGAGAATTGATGGGGTAAGCAAAGCAATAGTGTGTGCTAGATGTCAGTTACAAGATTTCAAAAGCAAGCTGCTTTCTACAAGGCATGCTAATATTAGATGGTAATGCCTATCTCTTGTTTGCTGTGTTTATCCCTGCTTGCTTATATTCAGTACATAACTGTATGAACCATTTTCTTTTTTATTTATCTTCCACTAAAAAATATAACTTTTTTAAATCTGCCTTAAGTTTCCAGTTTGTAAAGTCTCAGCTCATGTGTTAGTGAATCATTTCAGAAATGCTGATACAGGGACCCAGTGGTGGAAGTGTCAGCTGCACACTGTATCCATTATAACATAAATGTTCAATTATCCATCCTGGCAAAGCTGCATTGTCTTCTGCCCAGGCTGTACAGCCTTAGGCATCACGCACGGCTGTGAATCAAGAACCTTCTCGGCAGCAGATTGTTGCATGGTTTACCATCAAAGTCTGTTCGTGCTGGTGTTACTAGTTCAGACAGAGAACCCGATATGCTTTGTGCAGAAAAGGATAGCATGAATAGTTTTGACTTACATTCTGTTTTAAATTTTAGTTCTTCCCAGTTTAGGGATTAAATTGGATTGCAGCTATGTCACATATGTTTATGTTTAAATTGTTCATAAAATTATCCCTCTCTTTCAGGAAAACAGCTTTCCAGGATGATTTGGTATTTCTAGCTTAGTGGCTCGTGGGAAACTTAAGCACCAGTCAGTAATTTTTTCTGGACCATTAAAATCTTTGCTGAAGATATTTTTTCTTACAGCAAAGTAATGTGTATTCCTTCCTTACCATTTGGTGCTTACTGTCTAATATAAATTATGAATTCTAATGAATATTATTCTTTTAAAAGGAAAGGACTGAATTTCTGGAGCTAGAGTGACACAGCAAAAGCATTACAAATCACAGACAGTCTTACTAAAATATGCATCCTGGCACATGGTTCACTGGAGTATGAGAAATGCAAGCTTGGAAATGGAGACTGAACTTTCTTAGTAGTGTTAATAACTTAGGCTGTGGTTCTGATTCTGAAATCAGCCTTGTCAGTGCTAGTGCCAGTTCTGGCTCCGAGCCGAGTGTAAATTTGGCTCTGCATCCCTCCTACTGATCATAATCACCTCTACCATGGCCTCGTCGAAATTGCTCATCTGCCATTATTGTCACCGTGGAAGCATGTAGCTAGTAGGATGGACTTCAGAGACAGTAATAATTACCGGTGTGCTAGATGGTGATCTCAGTTGTGCTGGCACAAGAATGCAGTAGTGGTGAATTCAGTGGTCTGTATCGGCTGGTGCTTTGACACTGCTGGAATGGTGTAGGATCTGGACCTGTTGTCATGTGTGTCTTTGCTTGATGCAGCAGTGTGACAGTGAAAAAGGTTTGGGAGAAATAATTATTTTGCTTTATGTTTTTATAATTCCTTAGTATTCCATGAGTATATTACTTAGTATTCCAAAGTTATAGTGGAGTTTGGGTTGCTTGGGAACTTGATTCACACCAGAGTATTTTTGTGAAAGTGTGCTCATAGAGTTGGAATACAGAGTTGATGAAGAAAGGTGAGCATGCCAAGTAGGGAGGCAGTGTAATAACAGGAGAACCAACACAGTGAAAATGAAGCCTTCAAAGAAAATTCTGTGGAAAGTTTACTGAGCTACTGCGCTTGCTAAATGAAAGATGGTATTTTACCTGCAAAGATTCTGTGGAGATTGACAAACCAGGAACTTCCTCATTACCTGAGAACCTTTGGGACTTAGAATGTGCTCTAAAAAACAGAGGAGAGACTCAACAAAAGCCAGTGTATATTGGTATTGAAGTGGTGTGGCAGCACATAGTTTGTGTTGAAATGGCAGTTTTAGAGCGTCGTTCCTGCAGTGTAACTTAGCTTTTAATTTTTGAGGCCCTTTTGCTGTTCACTGTACCAAGCACCACAGTTATTAGGGAACTAGAGCAGTAACATTAATGTAACATTATCTTCTCAATCCAGATGCTTTGTTATCCTGGTCTCCATGAAGCAGGCTGCATAAAATTATTGTAGATAATATAAGAATACACACTTATTCAACAAGCTCAACAGAATTCTTTCTGAAAGTAGAAAGTTCCTGTTTTTCTAGTCATGGAAAAACAGGTAGGAGAAGATGATAATTCTTTCAGAGGCACTGACATTCACCGTCTGACTGCATGTATTCTTGCACTGAGGGCTACATGCTGTACTACAGTAATAAAATCAGGAACAGCTGGATCAGTGACATGCACTGTTCTTCCTCCTGTATTGATGGTGTTAGCATACCACTGCCTACATTGAACCTTCTTCGTAAGCACAATGTAGTTTTTGAGTTGAAGAAATCAGGTAAGAAGGTGTCAGACAACCCCACATTCTTTGTATTTGGTGCTGATATGCAGTTACAATGGAAATAGATCCCTTGTGCCACAGAGAGAAAACAGTCAGGCATCCTGACAGAACATGCTGTACCGTGCTCTGTCTGTGAGTTTGCTGACCCTGCAGAGTTGTCCTGCCAGTGTTTGTGAGTTTGTGAAAGCTGGATTCCAAGTTTGTAAAGAATCAAGTATGAGGAAATAAAGATTCAGCAGATAAAGAAAAGAGCTGTGAATAATTGTTGGCTGTTTCAGGGAGGAAGAACTAACAAAAAGCAAAGGTAAACCCCTTGTAGCACCCAGTTAATGTGCTTGAAATGACGCAAGATCTCACCAGTGCCCTAGACCTGTATATGTACAGAGCCCAGTCTGACTGGTTAGTGACCAGCTGATACAACAAACTAATAAAATAAAAAAGCAAAATTGGAAGGTCTTAAGCAGAGCAGCAGCAGTTTGGATTGTGGCTTCATTTGCTGTTGTTGGGATTTGCAGACTAACCACTTATTTTTGAAATGGAGTCACTGCCCAGTATAGATGAAACCTAAAACTGTGCCTGAGCTTAAGCTTTCCACTTTGCTATTCCATTAGTTTAGCCTTGAGCCTCCTATTTTACAGCTTCTACTATTACAGTCTTGACTGTTTGAATTGCTCCTTGCTGCTTATTGGAAACTCACAATCGGATAGCAGAATCACAGTATCACTCTGGTTGGAAAAGACCTCTGGGATCATCGAGTCCAACCATCTACCCTTCCTTACAAGTTCACCACTAAACCAGATCCCTCAACACCCTTTCTGTGAAAAAATTCTTCCTAATATCAAGTCTAAACCTACCCTGTTGTAGCTTGAACCCATTCACTCTTGTTCTATCACTAATTGCTTGTGAGAAGAGACCAGCACCAACCTCTCCACGTCCTTTCAAGTAGTTGTAAAGTGATGAGGTCTCTCTTCAAACTGAGGAGTCCCAGCCCTCTCAATCTGTCCTCATAAGATTTATTCTCCAGTCCCTTCACCAGCTTAGTTGCTCTCGTCTGCACCTGCTGCACCACCTCCACATCTTTCTTGTATTGAGGTGCCCAAAACTGGACACAATACTCAAGATGTGGTCTCACCAGTGCCAAATGCAGGGGGACGATAACCTCCCTACTCCTGCAGGCTACACTATTTCTAATACAAATCGGGATGCCATTTGCCTTCTTGGTCCCCTGGGCACACTGCTGGCTCATATTCACCTTCCTGTCCGTTAGAACCTCCAGGAAGACTCCTCCTGTGTGGCTGTTAGTTGCAGAAATTATCTGCATAAGGGGAGTTAATTTCTGATGTATGAAAATACTACATCTTTGATTGTTAAAGTCCCTTCCAACCCAAACCATTCAGTGTTTCTATGATTCTACTTGATACTGTTGCTGATGTATTGTTTGTTTTTTGTTTGGTGTTTTATTTGTTATAAGAAATCGCACCATGCATTTGTAGAGTGTATTAGCTTTATAAATCATAGGACTGTTTTCTTACTGTAAAATTACCACATTTCTCAGCTGGTAGAGTTAAATCCAGATGCAATTTTAGGCTGTTCACTGATACAAAACTTCATTTTCTCCAGAAATTTTCTATTCTAGAAAATTGAATAGCAACTATTACCTTCAGCCTGGGTATTTAGAGATGGAGTGATTCAGTCTTACACAATCTGTAGGATTAGATGGTGGCTCAGAGGCTTGGTAGGCAGCGATTACCTGGCATAATTGGGCTTTGGTCTGTGATACATTTATATTCATTTTTTGTTGATTTTTGGGTGTGTTGATGACCTCAGAGGTTTATCTACTGCCTATGCAAAAAAAAAAAAAAAAGACTTGA
>VXBP01001432.1:0-48335 GCA_013400115.1 Rhinopomastus cyanomelas | reverse complement strand
AAAAAAAAAAAAAAAAAAGACTTGAGAACATTTTTAATTGCCAAAAAACATCTCCCACAAAGAGAAAGTCAAAGAAAATTGAAATTCGTATCAGGTCCCATCCAACAACCAACACGAACAGCTTGCTGGGAAGATATGGGGCACTTTTCTATAAATAATCACGGTGCTGTGTCACAGGTGTAGCCTACACATTGTGCTGCCTCACATAGTGTTTCAGTTGTTTCTACCCTCTTAATGTCTTTTCCTTTCCTTCCTCTTTTTAAATACTGATACTGAGGTACAGTAGGAATAGCCTGTTGTAAAGCACGGAAACTGAAATTTCCACAGAGTGCTCAGTTTCTTTGGAAAAGGGTAACTAGTGCCCAAATAACCTGATTTTTTTTTTTTTTTGCTAGACTGGATACTGTAATCAAGTAGAAAATTTAAAAATACTAATTATTCTAATAATATAATGTACTAATCCAGTTCAAAAAGTCTTGTTGGAAGCAGGGATACACATCGAACAAGCCACCATGTCACGTGGGTATCAATGAGAAGAAAGATATTTAAATGCCTCAGTCTGTTTTAAAGTACTACACTAAAACCTGAATGATTTAGAAGCAAGCACTTAAAAGTTAGTAAATAGCACTGTTGAGGTTCTCTGCAAACCTAATGCACTACTTCTGAGTAATGTGTCATTATATGATCCCTAGTGTATATTTAGCAAGCAGGGTGGTTTTTCATGGTGTCTCAGTAATTAACAATAGTAAATCTACTTGCACTGCATTAAATAAGCACACCTTAACAGCCACACTGCTGGAGTACATATGAATACTAATATGTTAGTATTTCCATAAAAGCAAACAAAAGTTTAAACCAAATCAGCGGGTAGATAATGTTTTTTATTTAGGATAAAAGAAAGTGTTAGAATTTGAACTATTGCAATTGTGCCGGGTAGTTTACAGCGTGTTTGATCAACAATGTAAATTAAGGCAAATAAATTTGAATAAATAAAATGATATACCATTTATGTGATCACTATATTGAAAAGTGTTTTTCCTTTATGAATCAAGGATCTGTGACCACTTATGTGCAAAAACTGTTCAGTGGTGTAGATCTGGTTTTTACATTGTTAAGTGTCGCAAGTCCCACTCCAAACATTCTGGGGGTTATAACTCCTACAACAAATTGACAGTGGTGTGCTGCAGGAGTGGAGAAATATGTGCAGTGACTGTTGGGTGCTTTCCCCTCTGTTTCTCAGGATTTAAAATCAACAGAATTGAAGTGCCACTCCTGTGTATGTCAATTTGTATTTAAATTTATCATTCTTGTAGAAGACCTTACTTGTACTCAAGCAGCAGGTATACCTAGCGTAATCTCCATACAGCAAAGTGTTTTGGCTTTAAAAAGTTATTTGATAGCAGAGTTTACAAACCTGAATCTTGCTTTTATTTCTTTTGTGCCCAGTTACAGTTCAGTACTTGAAGCACTGTGGTATTCTGTTGTACTCTGTCAGCACTGCCTTCTGTGCAGACCAGGATTGACTTTGGGTTATCTGACCTGTTTTTAGAAACACCTATGACTGGAAGCTCCCCAATGTCTTTAAGCAGTCTGTTCCCTGAAGGTTCTTCCTAAAATTCACTGCATGTTGTCATCCTAAGGCAGCTTAAAGGCTTCTGGTCTTCTCATGGTCGTTGCAGCCCTTTTGGTTTACCTCCTTTTGGAATTGCAGTGCCCAACAGTACTTGGCAGTGGAAGTCTCAGCTGAGTTGAGTAGATGGCTTATTTCATATGAATTGCTGACTGTGCTCCAGCAGATACTTAGAACAATCCAGTTGCCTTTAATTTCAAGAATGTGACATTGCTGATTCCTGCTTAGCCTGTGATCAACTGTAATTCATAAAGTTTTTCTGTGGAGGTCCTGCTTAGCCACTTAGTTCCCATCTCTTATTTGCATGGTTGATTTTTCCTCCCTAAATTCAGTACTTGGCATTTGTTCCTGCTGTGCTGTCTTCCTTTCTCAGTCCATTTGTCACAATTTTTATGTTTTAACACTGGCTTTATTATCTCAGTCTCCCAAGAATTAAGTGTCATCTACTTTTCAAGTAAGCCCACTCTATTTTATTGTATAAAGGTTTGATGAAAATACTTGTATTGGTGCAGATGCGTGCTGAATTCTACATGGTGAATCCTGTCATTTTGACAATGATTTTTAACTCTTTGGAAGTATATTTTTTATAAGAATTTATGTACAAATACTGTCATAGATGACTATAGAATCTGTTTCTGTAGTTTAATTCAAAGGAGATCATGCGTAAACATATTAAGACTTCTACTTCTCTTTGCACAAATAGGTGTTATCCCATCAAAGAAGTAAGTTTTTTTTTTTGCCTTGATTTATTCTTAAGAAATCCATGTTTGCTGTTACTCAGCTTGTTTCCTTTCTAGATTTCCTCTCTTTTAGCAGTGTCAGTAAAGCACAGTTTGTGTTCTCTCTGAATAAATGCCAGCACAGGTGAAGAGGCTACTCTGTATGGCTATGGCCGTTTTTGTAGAAGCATATAGAAGCTTTTGTACTGCTAATATAAAATACAGGTTCAGTCCGTTAACACGACAGACCTCTGTTCTGCTGGATTGTATTTTTTAAGTTGCGGATTAGTATAAATGAACAAACTGCTGCTGTTGTCAGAGACTTGGAAGTGCTTACTTTTTTCATTCAATGAGCATACCTTCATCCTTGTCTCACAGCTCTGGTTTGTGGACACAAGAGAACATACTCTCCAGGGCCCCATTCTCATCATTGCTTTTGGGGACCAGTAATTTAGAATGAAAGACCTCAGTAAAGTTGGTGCAGTTTCTGTGTCATTCTTATTTGTGGCAGTCTGTGTTTGTAAATAAGAGTTTAATATCTCCCCTTCACCAGTCAGCAGAAGCTGTGAAATATGTGTATTGTGAACAAGTATGCAAAGGGAAAATGCTGTTTCTGAGTAAATACTGTTCTGATTTGTTAGAGAAGAATATTCCTTTCTGCACTGGTTCACATGATTTTGCTATAAAACCGTCTCAAACTAATGAAATAATTTCCTGTACAAAAAAATTTACCCTGAACTGTTAAATGCATTAGCAATACTAGAGAGTCTGCATATAACTGAATAGCTGTTGTTTGGGTCTCTCTAGCTCCTATAAAAATGACAACAAAATAAAAAATAAATAAACAAAGCCTGAAGTGGGGTTTTTTGAGGGTGTTTAATTCCACTTCACTCGGGGAGCCTACTGTAGTAATAAAGGCCCTCAGCCTCTTAAAGCAAAATCAGGTTACTGATTTGTGACAGGAAGGCTGTTTTGCACAATGATGTGCTTAATGGGTTAATTAGTTCTATGTCAGTGGGCACTGCTCGCTCAGTTGAACAGTTATTGGTTACTGAATGGCTAAATGTGAGTGATTAAGTTTTCTGGACATCAGAAGCCTCACAGTAATTGAAAGCAGTAGTAAAAGTAATAGATATAGGTTTCACAGCTAGTGTGGCTTTATCTTCACTGCCTTGAGGTCTGGGAGGAACATCCACTAAAATGTCTAAATTTAAATTTCAACAATAAGTCTTAGGTGGGAAGGATGGCAGTGGTGGTACCTCTGCATCCAGAAGTGGACTGTGTATTAGGCTGTGCATTTTGACAATTAGGCATCAGGTTTTGACTGCCAGGCTTATTGTGTGCATTTTTTAAAAGATTATGTAATGTGTTTGCAGGTCAGGTAGTAGAGAAGGTTTGGTTGTGACAGAAAAGATTTGAGAAAACCTTCAGTTGATAGATAATAATTGCATCTACTCCAGTTTGAGAAACATACTTACTGTTGACAGTCTTTTGCTAAATGAAATACTCATCTGTTGAAGGGAGTTTTAAACATTTTCAGTGTGATTATTTAGCATAATTCAACAGACACATATGGATTTGACATGTTAGAGAACAATCTTTGGTGCAGGGGCTGCCACTGCTCATGGTTTATTCGAACCTAATATCCTGTGGAATTCTGAATTGTCTGGTTTGCCTCTTGGTTTGTTGTCTGTTTCGAGAATGAAGTGTCTTAAGACAGTCACACTTTGAGGTACTCACCTCACCTTTTTTAACTTCAACATACTGCTTTCCAAAAGCAGTTTCAGTTTTCCTATCTGCATTTCAGAGGACAGTCTGCTTTGAAACAATTTTTTTTGTTTTGTGTTGGCATTGGGAATGAGGCTTGGGATATGCTCTCCTCTCTACAGAAAAACAAGTCTTCTAGGGAGGAAAGGGAGCTTCTGCACAAAAGACAGGCTGTGTCGCTTGTTTTGAAAGCATAGTTTCATTACTTGCCTTCGCAGAAGTGGATTTATCCTACCACAACGTACCACTCCCCATTAGGAGGAAGAAGCATTGTGGAAATCTCACCATTAGGGAGGATTAAAATGCAAATGAAACATTTTACCCAAAAAAAAAAAATTAAAAAACCCCAAAGAAGCATTAGCTATGCGGACAGAAACAAAGGCTTTCCTTGAAAGCGGCTGGAACCTTGGACTGCAGGTAGCACAGTGCATCTTCATTGTAATAATCCCCACTGCTTTGGAGACTTTCCTGCCTTCCATGGGACTCCTCAGGCCCCTGCACAGGGTGTTGACTAGTTGTGTTCTAGTAACGTCTCAGGATGGAGACTACACAGCCTCTCTGAGCAAGCAGTCTGTCTCACTGCTGGGCTGTGCTCATGAGAAAAGCGGGTTTTTATGGCCAAGCTGGACCCCTCTTGATCCAGCCTGTGCCTAATGTCTTTCATCCTTCCACTATGCACTGCTGTGTGAAGCATAGCTCCATCTTCTGTATGATATTTTCACATGTTTTCATGGGCTGCTGCTGCTGTTAGATGCCCTGAAGCCACCACCTCCTGTTTAGGCAGAACTGCCCACGTCCCTCAGTGTCTCTTTGTAAGACACTAAGATGTTCTAGCCACCAACTGCCATGATGACCCTCTGGTGATCTCGCTGCAGTTTATAAAGTGTCTTTGCTGTTATGGGGTGGGGCCGAGACTGGACACAGCATTTTGCATACAGTGTAGCAAGAGTCAAGCAAAGGTCAGTAGTCAGCTCCCTCAGCTTGCTCACTCTGCTATGGTTCATACAACCCCAAAGGCTGCTCGCGTGCCTTATTGAGAGAGCATGCTGTTGGCTCATGCCAACATGTCCTTCTCAGCTCATGTGCTCCCATGGCAGCCTTGGCTTGTTTAATCTGTAGTAAGGGGTTCTCCCATCCCAGACTTTTTATTTATCCTTGGTGAATTTTATACTTGTGTTAGCCCACCCCTGCAGCATGTGTAAATCTCTTAGGATGACAGCCCTGTCCTTAAGTGTATCAACCAGACCCCCGATTTCTTGTCATCTGTGAATATGTTGAGCATGCACTCCATGACCTCCTCCAGACCCTTAGTAAAGGTGTCATACCAAATTGGTCTTAGGATAGACTTTCTGTGGTACTCTTGTACCATTGTCCTCTGAGCCTCATCATCTGAACATTTTTTATCCATCTAGTTGTTCAGCTATCCAAAGTTTCATGTTCCACCTGTGAAGACCCTGTCAACGACAGCCATTGGTTTTCCCTCATCCAGAAATGTGGGAGAAGGGAGTCAAGTTGAGGAGGCATGATTTGGTCTTGTGAGATCCATGCTTACCCTTCATAATCATGACTGTCCTTCATGTGCCTAGAAGTGTTCCAAGAGGAGTGAGTCTAAGATTTTCCCAACTTCCCAAAAGTGAGGATAATTACTCGTGTGGCTTTTCACTGGCTATTTTCGTGTAACTCAGGCACTTCCATTGTAAAGGATATGTCTTCATTGGCTTCCCACTAGATGGAGCAAATGTATGACAGCCCAGCAGAGGAAACAACATGCTTTAGCTCAGCACAACAACAAATCACTTGTATCAAAAAATCACTACTCAGCTCTTCATAACTTTTAGATTTTGGAAAATTAGTAAGGAAACTTCTAAGATGTAGGATGCAGCTTCTTACTGGGTGAAGAAGTTGTGTTCCTTTTTCAGTCACACTACCTTTTATAAAAACTGCTGTCTCACTTATACATTTTATCTCCCTTGTATCATTTGACCCTAATGGATGTAGTACCATTACTACTTGCAATTTTCAAGCAGCTTTTAAGCTTCCCACAAATTCTTAGATTTAAATATGTGTTCAGTGCCTTTACACAGCATTACTAGGTCAATATTTTCAGAAGTAAAGCTATCTTAGAAATCTTCTAGGCTTTATGCAAGAGTGGCCTCTGTACAAATACCGTCACTGTTTCAGGAGACGCAACAAAAATTGAAGGAAGGAAGGAATGAACAGACCTGAAATACAGATTTCCAGCAAAAGAGTTGTAACTTAGGATAGAAAATCAGTGCTATAACTCTGTGCCAACATACTTAGCTGTTACTGTTTTCACTTTTAAAGGATTTTCAGAAGGCTGTTCTCAAAAATTTCAATTTAAACTTTCCAGTTACAATTTTCTGCCCACATTCTTCCTATCTCCCAGATCATTTGTTGAGAAGACTGAATGTCTGGCCAGTAAGAACTGAAAATAGGAACTGTCACGTGGAGTTAGGCTATTGATCCATCTAACAGTTTGTAATTGTGATGAATCTCAATATTTTTGTCTTAATCTTCTGGAACAGTCTTATAAATTGATTTACTGTTAAATAAGAAAAGAAAACCTTCTAGCATCCAGTAGTAATAAGGTAACTTTTTTCTTACACTATGAGTTTATAGCATTTATTATTTTCAAACTCTCATCTCTTCACAATATAATATTCTCTTGTAATTGAAAACACTTTAATCTTTCAGTATTAATGTTTTTTCACATAATTAATTAAAGCCTGCAATTTTTGTGCTTACTATGAATCTTACAGAAATTACAGCATAAATATTAAAAAAAACCCCTTTTCTGCATTTGCAGCAAAAACTACATTTGAAAATGAACTACCTGTAGTGAGTACAGGCTGTGGCAGAGTGACGATTGTAATATGACTTGATGACAAGATCCTTGCCAGCTGTTGATGACTATGCTACTATTGAAGACAGACTTCTCATCTCTGGTTTAATTATTTATTAGCTTTATATTTGTAACATTCAAATAACATGGCATGCAAAAGATGTCATTTTAAGGAAAGTGCAAGAATAGATGTGTAATTGTTTTAAATAATAAGTAAGTAGATGGGATAGCCTTTGCCATTGTACTTGCATGTCATAATATTGATAGACCAAAACCACAGGAGTTTAATTTGCTCTTTATAATGTGGGGGTTTATTGTTTTCAAAACAACACTCAAAATAATTGCCTGTAGCAGAAAAGTGCTTTTAGTGAATAGAGTGCAACAATTATATGAGGTTCTAACTAAATTAGTCAGGAAAAAGAGAGAACACTTGCAATTTCTTGTTCTCCCTCTAGTGCATCAAACCCTGGCAGCCTGTCATCCGGCAGAATTAAATGGGATAATGGTGGCATTGTGTAACTAATACACAAAAATATCAGACTACTGGTACTTGGGTACCTATTTGTAGAGGGCCTATTTGTGACACATTTACCATAGTTGGTTACACCCAGTGACATGCTGCTTGACATGATGGCATTTTCAGAATACAAGCTTTACTCGAATATTCAGAGTAGAGCAGACAATCTCTTTAGACCCATTCTGTTCTCAGAGAAAAACACAGCGAATTCTGATCCTCCTAGAGTGCATGAATGAATTTTTGTTGCTGCTGTGGTATTTACATACCACAAATAGAAGTATTTGCAGTGGTATAATAAAGATATCGACCATTGACTTAATTGCTGTTAAGGTGTTACTCTGCACTGCATTTTAGGGACAAGGATGACTGATGAGGGTGTTGAAACCAAGATAAGATAAAGCATAAGACCATATAATGCAGTTTGAGGTCAACATTTAATTGAATACTAGATAAAAAAAGATAGCTGCCTTTTTTCACATCACAATGCCTCTTTGTCCATTTACATTGTGTATCTTGAGATTTTAGACATGGCTCTACATTATTTTTTAACAGCTGAGACCCTTTACTTGCAAGATCGATGGTTTAATGGATGTACGTGACTTTTAAAATGAATTATCTAGATAAAGTTGAGCAAATCCCTTTTGAGAAGGGTTTGCATAAAAAACTTTGTGTTGGAGAAAATGCTGTGAAACCTAGTCAGCCACATTGTTCTACAAAGCTTGGATTAAAAAGGAAATCAGCTGAGGCACATGTTAGTAGCCAGTTTGGAAAGACTGGCAGACATCTAGAGACTAAGGCTAGTCCTTGGTTCTATTAATTATTCTCTTTAAAATCCTAGTAGAAAAGCAAATTGGAAGGTTTGAACCCTCATTATAGGAAAGACATTGAGATGCTGGAATGTGTCCAGAGGAGAGCTACCAAGCTTTGTGAAGGATTTAGAGAACAAATTGTATGAGGAGAGGCTGAGGGAACTGGACATGTTTACTTTGGAGAAGAGGATGTTGAGGGGGGACCTTGTTGCTCTCTACAGCTACCTGAAAGGAGGTTGTAGAGAGGAGGGTGTTGGCCTCTTCTCCTTAGTAACTAATTTCAAAACCAGAGGAAGTGGTTTGAAGTTGAGGCAGGAGAGGTTTGCTTTGGATATTAGGAAGAAATTCTTTACGGAAAGAGTGGTGAAGCACTGGCATGGCCTTCCTGGGAAGGTGGTTGAGTCGCCATTCCTGGAGATACTTAAGAAATGTGTAGATATGGTGCTTTGGGACATGCTACAGTGGAAGGCATGTAGGGGTTTTTCCAGTCTTAATCGATCAATCACTTATTTTGGTGTTTCGGTATTAAGGTGTTTGTTGTGTAGGATATGGTTGGACGAAGTAATCTGGGAGGTCCTTTCCAACCATGATTATTCTGTGATTCTGTGGTTTGTAATCAGGGAGTTTTGTTCATTCGGTAAGTGAAAAAGTATTTAATAGCCTGAAATCACATGTGTGATAGTAATGACTCCTTATTGCAGCTTGGAGGCAGTACCAGGAAGATGTTAAATCAGTAGTAGACTTGGCTATAAGTACAGTTTTGAGTCCTAAGCCTGAGTCTTCAGTAGCCAAACTGTCAGGAATGCAGATTTATTACAAGCATTGAAATGTTGAAAGGATTACACACTTTTTGTGTCACATGTCAGCAGTATCATGTAATTGTCTTAAATGTATAGGGGTGTATCAGATATAGGGGGTTTTGTGTCAACAAATGCTTTTCACAAGGGACTGAAATGTCTCTCAGAATCATGGCTGAGACAGATGTCCTTAAAGATCACCCAGTTCAACCTGAATCCAAATAAACCAAGTAAACCTGACATCTAACATCTAGATCATGCCACTCAGCACCTCACCCAGTCCATCCAACCAGTTCCTGACCCAGCATAGAATATTCCTGTCAAAGCCCCCTGCTGCCATCTTCGCCAGGAGGATATCATGGGAGACTGTGTCGAATGCTTTACTGAAATCCAGGTACACCACATCCACAGCCTTCCTCTCATCGACCAGTTGAGTTACGTGATCATAAAAGGAGATCAGGTTGGTCAAGCAAGACCTACCCCTCCTAAATCCGCGCTGACTGGGCTTAATCTCTGGGCCGTCACGCAGTTGTTCCATGATAGCACTCAGCACTATCTGTTCCATAACTTTGCCCAGAACTGAGGTGAGGCTAACAGGTCTGTAGTTTCCTGGATCATCCTTCCGACCTTTCCTGTGTATGGGGGTCACGTTCACCAACTTCCAATCATCCGGGACCTCCCCAGAGAGTTCTTCATCTACAGCTGCTGGAAATCTTTTTCCTGTTTATTTCCAAACTCACCACTGTGCTTCATGCATGAGTTTGTAGTTTGTTGCTGGCCAGGGTCATGCACAAGGCTTTGTTTTAACCTCAACATTTTTCCTTACATTTACTGGAAATTCCATACCCTGTATGTCTGAATAATGAATTTACCATTTATGTCTTGTGTTCATCTTGTCACTGTGTAGATATTCCCAACCCTCTTCTTCCTCTGTCACTTGCAGTTGGTGAGACTCCAGTTTATGTCAGAAGTAATCTATGGTTTATGTCTATACTCAAGCTTGAACAACTTTGTAATTCCTTCCATTCTTCTCATTCTAGTCCTCAAGCTGTGCTGTTCTTCCCGTGTCAAAATTCTCTTTATGGGTGGTAGCATTCTGTTTTTGCTACATGCCCTGGTGCTCCATACCTGCTCAAATGTAACCTTTTCTTATGGGAGTCCAAGCAAGCATAGAATTAAAAACCAGCAGAAAGCTACGTTATGTTCAGTTTTCCCACTACGGAGTATCTGTGTAAGCAGGTATTTTTGTGTCTCTGGTATTCATGAAGCAGTGGATCGTGAACACGATGTGAGAAATCATAAATCTTGTTCAAACCAGCTCCCAAAGAGAAAAGAATTAGGTAACTACTTCTGATATTCTCAGTATTTTAATGGGGTAGAGAGTTTTCAGGTTTTGGTGCTTTGTGTGCTTTTTGATGTTTTGATGCATGTGTGTTTATGATTTATGATTTGATCAATCAAGACCTTCTGTTTGAAACTTAACCTGTAATCTTTCATAATTGCCTCGGGGTGTTGGTTGTTTTTTTAATGAATTCTATACTACCAGTAGTTCAAATCCTGGCAGAAGTGTACTTTGGAGAAAATTGTTTAGAAATAATTCAGTGAGTGCTCTCTTCTGGCCAGGAAAATGGGCTTTCTGCAATAAACTAAATAGGGCAGATGCATTATTTTTAAAAGAGAATTCAAATTTTCTCACAGCATTTGGGCCAAAAGAGGTTCAGGGATGAGCCCACTTGCACTAGATTCTAACTCAGTGTTGTGCGTGTGAGTAAAGAACTGGAGACTTGACTCCCTGTGCCAGTGCAGCGAGAAAGAGACCAGTGTCCTACAACCTGCAAGTTTGAAAGTGCAGTATGAGATGCTTTTCATCTATGAAAAGTTTATCTGAGAATATCATTCAGAGATGTTTTAATACTAGTGTCATTTGCCTGTCTGCTTTGCTCTCAGGTTCTTTATTTAGGCTGATAATGTATAGTTTGCAGAAAAATAGTATCAATACAATGCTATGAATTGATCTCGATGTCTCCTAAAGCTTGTCTGTTTTCTTGAGATCTAAGTGTGATTTTCACCACCAGCATTATATTTCTGCCAACTTCTACACCAGCTTTGAATTCATTTCATGCACTGTTATCTCAGAAATGTTTGTTTCATTCAATGACTGAGTTTTACTTGTATGCTTTTGGGGTAATTGAGTGCTATTTAAACTGTATTTCAGTGCTGGTGTTTAAATCTGGTTTTTTACCACCCTGTGTCCACAGAGGCGTTTTCCCAAATGACATGAATGCGTACAGGAGGATTTATTCAGTTTTAATGTAGTTCCATTGCCATGGTGTGGACCCAGAAATAAAATGACAGAGCTCTACAGTGTTCCTCTCAATACATTTTGTTTATATATAACCTGGTAGGAAAAATTAGAAGCTGAGAACATAGACCAATTCTGGATTAAAAAAGATCACATATGATTGAAAAATAGGTAAAAAGAGCAACCAGGTTTTTCTGCCTGTCTTTTGGAAGGGTTACGTGATAGTCCTTATCATTTTTCGCTTGGCGTGTCAGGCTTTTGTGATGCTAAGAAAGTCAGAAATTCACACTAATTGGAACTCTGGATGTCAGTCTGGTAGTACATCATTCAGTAGTAGATCTGACACCAGTTACATGTTGAGTTTGGTTCTGTATATTTTTGGTACATTAGAATGTGAATCTGCTGGATAAAGGAGAATTTTTGGGGTGCCCTATGGCATTAGCAGAATCAGTATTCCTCAAAGTCTTGCATATTTTATTGTGCAGTGTTTTGCTAAAATGTAAACTTGCATTTAATGATTATTTCATGGGCTTTTTAATAGAGAAGTTTATTAGCATAGAATCGTAGGATGGTTTTGGTTGGAAAGGTCATTAAATATGATCTAGTTCCAACCCACTGCCTCAGGCGGGGATACACCCAACCTGGGCCCATCCAACCTGGCCTTGAACACTCCCAGGGAGTGGGCATCCACAACTTCTGTGGGCAGCCTGTTCCAGTGCCTTGTCAGCTTCACAGTGAGGAATTTCTTCCAGAGATCTAATCTAAATCTGCCCTCTTTAAGTTCAAAACTGTTACCCCTTGTCCCATCATTAGATGCCCTAATGCTTTTTTTACTAAGTTATTTATCATAAATTCCAGAAATTCTGCATGAAAACTATAATATTTCTGGTGAGTGGGAAGGAAGGAATGCCTGCAAAGACTTGAATAATTTAGAAAATTGTTCTTGTCATCAGGTAAACAATGGTTTTTGATGGAATTGCTTCTGTACGGTTGAAGAAATTAGTTGCCAAGAGATTCTTTTAGCTGTGGGTAGATACTGACATTTTTTTTCTCAACATATGTAATTGTTTGAAAGATAATGGTTTCAGGATTGTGAAAGGTTTGTATGCTGAATAAAGTGTAAATGCTAATCTTGTTGGGATTGACTTTGTTGAGATGTCTTGATATCACCAATTCTTAGAACTACTTCCTATCAATCTATGGGCAAACACCAGACAGCCCTAGACTGTTATGATGCTAGGAAAGCATCATAACAATAGAAAAGGATAGCAAATACTCGTAAAGGGAATGTGTATTTTCATTTAATGAACTGAGGCTACTTAAATGGCACTGAGTGACTAGAAGGAAAATTATGAAGTAATGCCAAGTATACAAATAGCTGGTCAGGGCCACTTTAGTTATGTGGTAGAGCAGGATCATGTGCTGCTTGATAGAACTGAGAGGTGACATATTCAAAACTGGGGAAGGGGGTGTTCTTTCCCTCCTGCAGCACAAAGTTGACTTGGCGTACTCTCTGATGTCAGTGTGGCAACAAGAAGTCAGCAAGATTCTGAAGACTTTTTTCCCCAATGACAAAATATTAGGCCCTTCTGAGGACCTGCTGTGTCTTATATGTGAAGATGGGAGGGTGGACACTGAAAGTCATGTAAAATAAGCAGGAAAGGCTTTTTGTTCTAAAATCCTAGGCATCCATTCTCATCATGTAAAGATTTCTTGTAAGATAGCTTTGCTAGCAGCAATAACTAAAAGTCAGTGTTTTAATTACACCTTGGCTCTTCTGAACTAGATCAAGCTGTCTGACACAATTCGATTTTAGTCAGCAATTAGTAACCAGTGCACTGCTAGAACAGGGCTCATTTTTGTCAGACGTTACACCGAATTAAAATAACACTTCTGATGTTAGTACCAAAGGTTCTAACCATAAAAGTGAATGACTCATTCCTTCTGCTTTTTTCCCCCCCAGACACCCGAGGAGCTGGAAGATGTATCTGACCTGGAAGAAGACCATGATGCCCGTAGTCATACGAGTATTCAGACTGAAGGGAAAACTGACAGGGTATGTGTTACACCAGTTTTTTTAAGAAAGCAGTGTGGTGAGGGGAAAAGCACTGTTGTGTTATTGTTCCTACAAAAACACTGAAAGTCATGGAGTGAATCACTAAAGTCGTGTTCAACTCTTAATAGTTCTCTTAATAATTCTGAAATTGTGCAGAGGGCATAAAACTGCTGTATATGGCCTGAAGAAGACACTCTTATTAAGTTGTAAATGCTTAGAACCGTGGAATTGTTTAGGTTGGAAAAAATCTTCTGAGGTCCCTTCCAGTTTCTGGTGTTCTGTGATTCTGTGACCTTTAAGAACATCTAGTCTAACCATGAACTCAACTGTCCAAAGACCACCACTAAACCCTGTCCCTAAGCCCCAGATCGACATGACTTTTAAATATACCCTAGGGTGGCGAGTAACCCCTCCCTGGACAGCCTGTTCCAAGGCCTGATGACCCTTTCAGTGAAGATTTTCATAATGTTCAACCTAAACCTCCCCTGGGGTAACTGAAAGCCATTTCCTCTTGTCCTGTTGCTTATTACTTGTGAGAAGAGACGAGCACCCAACTCTCTACCACCTCCTTTCAGGTAGCTATAGACAGATTATTGCTTAACTACCAAATTCACATAGAAGCATGAATAACCTGTTATGGTATTTGGTAATTTCTGTGTTTCTGAAAGTTCTGAATCTGGTTTCCATGGTGTATCATCACTTAACCTGAGGATTCACCACATTACTGGTTTTTTGTTTACTGTTTACACTGAAAAACTTTTAAGAGCCTGAAAACATTTATTGAGATAGCAAAAGTTTTCCAAGAACAAAGTTGATGTATTTTTGCACACATTAATCTTTATGTTTCCATTTTAAGTCATGTCAGCAAAACCATATTCTATTCACAACTTGCTGAAGTGCAAAGATCCAGGACGCCAGAAACGTCACTTCATTACTTGTTTGCTCAATACCTAGAGCAATACCATATGTCTCACACTTGACTGATTTTTAACATTATTACCATTATGGAAATATGGAAATTATAAGTGATAGAACTAGTTGGAAAAAAAAGCAACCCTGTTTTCCATACAAAAAGAGCTATGTCAGGGAAATGGCATTTTATTGTACATCTGATTTTCAGCAAACACCTTCTTTTTTAAATCAACAAATGCAAACATTTCCTTTATTATTTATTTATTAATAATATACTAATGAAAAAGCACTAAATGAAAGCTGTTCACTAGTGCTGTATGTGCCTATCATTTACATGTTAATTAACTGCCAGTTTAATTCTTAAAACGTTGTGGGAAATGTAACAGCTATGTGATAGATCACCTCATACAATCTTATTACTCAATAAGCGTAATTAACAATTAAAACAAACTGGTTGCCCTTTTCAATTTAAATTAGTCTTTGTAAATGTTAGCACATTTTTGTCACACTAAAGGCTAAAATTTCTTTGTAGTTAAAAAAAGGCAAGTTTTTTCATTCAAAATGAAAGATAAGATGCTGTTGAATAGGCTGGGAACAAGT
Organism: Rhinopomastus cyanomelas; assembly: GCA_013400115.1. Taxonomy (NCBI): domain Eukaryota; kingdom Metazoa; phylum Chordata; class Aves; order Bucerotiformes; family Rhinopomastidae; genus Rhinopomastus; species Rhinopomastus cyanomelas. The sequence goes on along the minus strand of VXBP01001432.1, from coordinate 33,363 downwards.
GCAGATGGTTTGCTTGCATGTTTTCACCAATATACCGTAATCATAGAACCATAGAACAGTTTAAGCTGGAAGAGACCTTTAAGATCATCAAGGCCAACCTTTTTCTAGTCCTGTCGTCACCACTAAACCATGTCCTTCCACGTAATATCTACCCTTCTCTTAAACACTTCCAGGGATGATGACCCAACCATTTCCCTGGGCAGGCTGTTGCAAAGCCTGACAACCCTTTCAGTAAAGAATTTCCTCCTGATATCCGATCTGAACCTCTCCTGGTGCAGCCTAAGGCTGTTCCCCTTGTCCTATCACTGGCCACTAGGGAGAACAGACCAACCCCTGGATCTCTGCAACTTCATTTCAAGTAGCTGTAGAGAGCAATCAACTCTTCTCCAGGCTAAACAGCCCCAGACCCCTCAGCTTGGTAGCTGCCTCTGTTCCATCTCCAGCACTTCATGTCCCCCTTGTAGTGAGAGGCCTAGAACTGGACACAATGCTCAAGGTGTGGTCTCACCAAAGCTGAGTAGAGGGGAATGATCACCTCCCTGCTCCTGCTGGCATCACTATTCCTGATACAGGCCAGGATACCATTGGCATTCTTGGCCTCTTGGGCTCACTACTGGCTCATGTTCAGCCAGCCCTCTATTAACACTCCCAGATCTCTCTCTGCTGGGTAGCTCTCCGGCCACTCCTCACAAACCCTGTAGCGCTGCTGGGGGTTGTTGTGGCCTCAGTGCAGGTCCTGGTATTTGGCTTTATTGAAATTCACTTAATTGGTCTTGGCCCAGTGATTCAGCCTGTCTAGATCCAGCTGCAGAGCCTCCCTACCATCAAGCAGATTGACACTTCCACCCATCTTGGTGTCACCTGCAAAATTACTAAGGGTACAATTCTATGCTCTCGTCCAAATCACTGATAAAAAGGTTAAACAGGAGTGGCCCCAGTACTGAGCCCTGAGATCACCACTCATTCCTGGCCGCCAACTGGATCCAACTCCATTGACCACTACTCTTTGGACTCTGCCATCTAACCAGTTTTTTCTCAGGAAAGCACATACCCATCTAAGCCAAGAGCAGTCAATTTCTGTAGGATAATGCTGTGGGCATTTTGAAAGGAAAAACATAAATGACTATGCAAAGAAAGAAGTACAAGTTGAAGACTTGCTGGTAGGGAGCTGGCTATCCAGAATCAAAAGTTATTGCTGTGGAGAGATTGCTTTGGGATGTGCTTTTCCCTGTACTGCACACTCAATGTATAATCTGCACTGTCAAGTGGACTTGATGAGGAGGTGAAAGGGACTGTTATTTATAGAAAAAAATCATAGAATCATTAGGGATTGGAAGGGACCTTGAAAGACCATCTAGTCCAATCCCCCTGACACAGCAGGATCATCCAGACCAAGTCACACAGGCAGTCGGGGTTGGAAGACGCCACAGGGTCATCCAGTTCCAACTCCCCTACCATGGGCAGGTACACCCCACCCTAGACCAGGCTGGCCAGAGCCTCATCCAGCCTGGCCTTAAACACCTCCAAGGACAGGGCCCCAACCACCTCCCTGGGCAACCCATTCCAGGCTCTCATCACTCTCATGGTGAAGAACTTCCTCCCCACATCCACTCCACTACCCATCTCCAGCTTTGCTCCATTCCCCCTAATCCTGTCACTGCCTGAGATCCTAAAAAGCCCCTCCCCAGCCTTTTTGTAGCCCCCTTCAGATACTGGAAGGCCACACACCTGGGAGCCTCCTCTCCTCCAGACTGAACAGCCACAACTCTCTCAGTCTGGCCTCATAGGAGAGGTGCTCCAGCCTCGTGGCCCTCCTCTGCACTTGCTCCAGCACGTCCACATCCTTCTTGTAGTAAGGGCTCCAGAACTGGATGGAGTACTCCAGGTGGAGTAGAGGGGGAGAATCACCTCCCTGGAGCTGCTGGCCACACATCTCCTGATGCAGCCCAGGATCCTGTTTACCTTCTGGGCCGCAAGTGCACACTGCTGGCTCATGTTGAGCCTTTCATCCACAAGCACCCCCAAGTCCCTCTCCTCAGGGCAACTCTTCAGCCAGTCACTGTCCAGCCTGTATTTGTGCTTAATATTGCCTTGACCCAGATGCAGGACCTTGCTGAAAGCAGTATTTTAACAGTATAGGATGTACATTATGTTTTTTGTCTTCCATTTCTCCCAAAATAGCACAACTATTCTACATGTTTATTTTTGGGTGGTCTAGGTAACCATCATTGCTGAAAGCCTGACTCTATGTCTTTACTTGGAAACAGATTACTCTGAAATCTCCTAGATTTCTGGGCCATAAATGGAACATTATTGCTAAAATTAATAGAAAATTATAGCTTTGACTAAATTAGATACCTATCTTTCAAGCCTAAATCAACATATTGACAGAAACCTACACCTGGATATTTTTAAACATAGTTTGAACACATCTATTTGCAGCAGCAGCAAAGATGAGAAATGATTTAAGGTGTTTTTATTTGGACTGCTCTTCAATAGTGATGTTTGAAAATGTATACCTAGAGCCCATCAACATTATGTATAGGGAAGACAAATTTTAAGGTTTAAACTGGGCTTGTCTTGTGTTCTGCAGCAGATTCTTGTGCTACTGTGAAGCTTTTGCACACGGTGGTAACACCACAAGTATGCTCCAAAATTTGTATGGCAAGATTGGAGAGCAGCCTTTTTTCCTGCTCGAGTTCTTTCTCTTGGGCGTTTCCACTATATTAATTCAATTATATTTATCTGTATCTGTTTCCATACTGGTTCTGCCTAACACTCTTGATTGCTCTTGTATTGTCAAGAGTGTCATATTTTCTCGTGTGCCCCATCTCTCACTGCTCCAACAGGAATTAGTGCCTATGGAAGACACTTTCTTTCTCTTGTCATCACAACATGTAAAGCATGTAAAACCAAATGTGATGTGCATCTGCCACTTGTAACAAAGGCTGCATCTTGTCTAGCCTTTCCTACATTTTCCTTATGTAGAAAAAATTCATGTGTTTATTCTTCTTATTAGTTTAATTTCAGAGTTATTGCTACAGGTTAGATGTTTGTATTGAAGAGACAAAATATTTTAGCTCACATATTTAAAATATTTTGTAAGTTGCATTGGTATCAAAGCCACACACAAGCTTGAAATCATGACGATAAGAAAACAAGCAAAGAACTGTTGTCATAGTAGGTTCTATGATTAGCAATTCTGACACTTAATACAGGCAAAAGATGCCCTGTTAGGATTCAGGATCTATCAAAAGTGTTTAATTTTCTTGCTACTTGTTGTTACTCTAATTTCAGTAAATGGAAGGGATGCACTTCATGAAGGAATTCAGTTCGTGCAGCAGCATAGTATTGTATGCTGTCACAGAGTGGAACTAGAAAGGTGGAATAAATACATTTCTTCCTGACACACAAGAGCAGTTGCACTGATGACCACTACTTAGCCTATTAATGGAATTGGTTGTTTATTGGACAGATTTTTTTTCCTTTTTACTTCCTATATTGCCATAAAGCATGGTAGTACTAGTCTGATCTGCAGTGGACAGAGTGGATGTGAAGTTTCCTTTCTGAAAGTATAGTTTTGTACTTGCAGATCCTTGTCCTTTGGTCAGTTTTATAAACGCAAGATGACTCAAATACCCTTTATTTATCCTTTAAGATAGTGGTTTATGCATTTTTCTCACTTTTACTTTCTTCTGAATGCTCCTCTGCTGGTTAATAACTTCTTGAGTATTGTGTCCAGACTCCTGATATGCCAGCTACAGTCTCGGCAACAAGCACTAGTATGAGGTTTGTGCTGTTTTCTCTTGTGTGCATGGTTTAGAAAGAGTCTTACTGTTTTTGCCAAGAGTGTAATATGTTAATCAGCTATAAATCCCCACTCACGGAAACACTGATACTGGTTTTGTCTCAGTTCCATTTGCATATTAGTGACTTCTCCTGGTTTTCAAACTTCATACTTGTCTCAACTGAAATACATTGTATTATTTCTTCAGATCAGTTTTCTAGTTTCTGAAGATCACTTTGAACTGCAAACTTGGAGTTTGTGTCATGTGTCAAACTAGCCTCTTAGGGTGAAGATATGTGATGCGTGCTGTTCTTTCTGTCATGCACACTGTTAGTGAAAATCTTGAAGAATGCCATAGTCAGGGCAGGTCCCTTCAGAATTTTGCCTGATGAATCCTCCCATTTTGGCATGTCTTCTTGATGGGTATATGAACAGTTTTCTAATAAGTATCTCATCCACCTAGTGGCAATTACACGTACGTCATATTTCCCTAGATTGTTATGAGAACGACGTGAGAACCAGTAACAGAACCCTAGTGAAGCCCAGATTTGTTTTTTTCATTTATAGGCATATATAATATAACACAATTGCTTCAACCTTGTTAGTCAAGGCTGGTGCAAAAAAATTGTACTAAACCAATTTGTTCTATCTCCCCATAGCTTTACCTCTTTTTCCTATTATATTGTATCCAAAAATATACAAAGACTACCATGGCAGCACAAATGAGGCACTGTCTGAGCAGGCTGACTGAATTCAGCAAGCGTGTTCCTATTCTTAAAATTGGGAGAAGACACCTGGTGATAGCAAATAGTAAACCTAGTGAAAGAAATTCAGCTTCTCCCAACTGTCAGTATCACACACCCACACAGTTCACCTCTAGGCAGTATTCTGTGTGTTAGCTTTGCCATGAACTGCTGAATATCCAGCATTCTCTCCTTCCCCAATTTGTCCAAAACTCAATAATTATTGACTGAGCGGAAAAAGTAGGATGTTTTGTAAAAGGAGGTGGACACATCTTACTTATTTTAAAGTCACTTCTGACTCTGTGCCACATACCAGAAATGTACTTAGATATGCTGCCATTACAAACACGTCTGCATCATAGTCTTTACAAGTACCTAGCTTCTGCTCACCTTTCTGATGTGTGGTGTTTTATTGTAGTGATCGAGAGTTTGTTAAAGAAGCAACAACAAAGGTGATGGTTGGAACTGTTGTAAAACAGTTGGACTGTTCTTTGAGTGATCTGGAGTGAATTTGTTCACTTGCATCATGTTCAGCTGACTCTGCAGCAAGTGAGGTGGCTTCTTGTGCCTGCTGAGTCTGGTGCAATGAGAGGCTCAGCTCTCAACTAAGGCAAAGCAGGGACATGAATTGGGTCTATTTGACCTTAGCCCATTATATCTGCTATGTGCAATAGGCCATGTTCTTCTTTAGTATTAATGCTTGTAAAACCTCTGAAAAGCTTTTGTTTCTTTGTAACCTACAAAATAGTAGAAAAACTGTTTTCCTCTTCTCTATGACATGCTGCAACCTACAAAGCAGGAGGCATTAAACAATTTTCAAAGGGAGGTTCTTCCCTTTGAGGAGGCTATCTGTCTTGCCTCCATCTCATATAGAGGGAGTTTTTGATAATCCAGATAATTGCTTTAGTGTATTGTGCTTCTTTTATGGCTTTTCTGTCCTTCCTACCTCCCTTGTATGTTGTAAGATTTTTGGTGGTGCTCATCTGGCCACTCACTTATTTTAGGGGGTCAGGACGGCAGACATTGTGTCAGTCTAAGACCTGGAAAGCTTAAAGATAAATTTATATAAAGTCAGTTCCTCCGAGCATAGCCAGTGGCAAAAGGTCATTTCCTTGGGTTGGAATCTCATTGTCAAGTCAGTCAATATCTTCATCAAGTAGTTACAGCCTAGGAGTCCTCTATATTTACCCCAGATTGGCCTGGGTTGTAAGAGACATCCAAAGGTCATCTAGTCCACCCCCCTCTGCAGTGAATAGGGGCATCCTCAACTAGATCAACTTGCTCAGAGCCTTGTCAAGTGTCATATCATTATGTAGACTATATTATGTCTGACCTTGAAATTTCAGTATCTGTGATAGTGAGTTAACTGAAAGTTGGAAGGCACTGAAATGAGAAGAAAAACCAGTATAATGTGGTAAATCAGGCTGCAAATAGGATGATGCCTATACCCCTGTTGTTGGAGACTCCCAACTACAAGGGGTAAGTAAACTTCTGAAGAGTTAATTAAAGGAAATTATACCCGTGCTTTATATTCTCTGTACACAATTGATTTATTTTGTTACTGCACATGGTCTTAAAGCAGTAGGAAGAAAGTGAAAGAAAAGTCAGGTCAGAATTATAGTTTCCTTTACCCCTTTGTTCCAGTGGATAATGTAGCCCAACTCTTCTTTGTATGAGGAAAATGTCTCTTGTTCTTCTCTGGTCTGTTTTCGTTTGGGGTTTTATTTTTTAACAGCACAGAAATAGTTTTCCTTAAAATAGTTTTCTTTTCTAATTCTGTGACTGCAATTATAGCACAGTTCTACTTCAGGAAACCTTTAATTTCCAATAATTCATATAAATTGGAAAGTTACCTTTGGACAGAGTGATTGAAGCATAAATAGAATGGCTGAAATAGCATGGCTTGAAAAACACACACAATGCATATTAAACTGCAAAACTCTTATAGGTTATTCAGTCACTGCCCTAACTTGCCATTTTATGGATCATAGACGATGTTTCATAAACAAGAACAATTCACAAAATATTTACTGTTTAATTACAGTATAATTACAGGGTGTTAATTGCTCCTGATGGCCTGCAGTGCAAGAGGTGAATCACTTCAGCTAAGGCACTAGAGCCATCAAGAGGAACAGGCCAGAAGGTCTCCTCACTTCATGTGGTAGAAGGTGTTATAAAGGGCCAGGACTGCTGTATAGCCACATAATGTTGTGGTCCCTGTCTGCTCCTTGTCCTGATTCTGACACCTTTGTGTGGAGCAGGCTTACAAAGAGGAATATTAATTAAAATACTTATCTCACCATGCTGCATTTTCAGAAGCTGCTTCACTCTTTATATATTAAGAACTTAACTAGTGCTTAAATGTAGGAAGAATAAATTCATTCAGTATAGATTGAATGTTCTGATTCCGTAGTCTTGACCTGATCAAAATGCACCATGTGTCTAGCTACACTCTACTTGAAACAGTTTCAGCTGGTGGAATGTCTTCAAACTGTCCAGTCTGGAGTAGCAGCCAAGTGTAGGGCTGTGTCCTGCTTGAGCCCAGTTTGGCTGTGGTTTTAGTTGAATTTTGGATCTTTTCCAAAATTTTGAGGTCAAGATGTTTTTGGCAACCTTACTTATATACTGATTTCTGATATGTTCATCTATTTACTTACATTCCTCAAAACCATAAGATGCTTATCTGAATAATTAAGTCTTGTTCAGTTTGTATAACAGTATTGTAGAAAGTTCTCAGGAGAGAAGGCAAGCTGAAAGTTTTAGGACAATTAAAGCTTTTCATTTATTGTTTCCTACCTAAAAGGAAAATACATTTTGTAACTTGGATAAATGTATCATACTTAAGATAATTAGTTTTCAGTATGTTTTATTTATGATTCTTGGTCCCTAAGAAAAAGGAAAATCGACAAGTCACGTTTCATAAATGCTTTTGAAAGAATTTATCCGTCTTTTTCTTGCCATGCTAACATCAATTGTTTTATGGATACTACTGTCATTATCACTCTGAGGTAATTGTTTTGGCCCAACTCAGTGACAGCACACAGATTTTGAAAATCAGAAGTTCTCACACTGGAACAGTTGGCTCATGCCACAAAATGTTGAAACTGTATATTTAATAATATACAGTTAATTTGGTTATTTTTTTTAAAAAAACACTCTGATGCAGACACTTTGCAAATGAAATTATTCTGTGTTTCAGGCCAAGATGACTCAGCTTCCAGAGGCTGAAAAGGAAAAGATAGCTGAGCAAGTGGCTGACTTCAAAAAAGTCAAGAGTAAGCTCGATGCCGAGATTGAAATATGGGACGATACCAGCAATGACATCATTGTCTTGGCCAAGAGGATGTGTGTGGTTATGATGGAGATGACTGACTTCACACGGTAATTATGCAAAAAAGGTTTTCCAATATTTACAAATGTTGGAGGGCAGGAAGTACTGAGGTTTTCATGTCAGGTGGCAGCATCTTCACAGAATTGGTTGGATAGGCTGGAAGTACTGAGCTGCTGGAAGGAAGGTTTGAAGTTTTGAACTGTGCTTGTTCTTGATTTATTTTTTTTTTTTCCTTTGTCCTCTTTTATTAATTTGGTTAGTTTAGGTTTGTTGCACATTTTTAGTGCTTCATTGCTGCTCTCAGTGAAAGGGAAAAAGTAACCAAATAATCTTGATTTTAAGCTGTAGCTCTGTGTGATCTGTTGTTCTTTTAACTTGTACCATACCACGCTGTCAAGAAGCAAACGTGCTGTACAGAGCATGTCTGGCAGTACACGTTGGCACTCATACATATTTTACATCAGTTACTTGCTGCTGCGTTCATCAGAACTGTATTATGCTACTGCATGCAGTTAGCATAAAGTGTGCTATGGCAGATTATTTCCAAGGGTATTTCTCTCTGCTCCGAGTATATGTTCTGTGATACTTGTAAAAAGGAAACAGTCTGAAGTTCAGGAGCCTTTTCTGCCATGCACTGAATAAATGTTTAGTAAATTTCATCAGATTAATGGTACTAAAGGGGATATATTGGGGTTTGGGGTTTTTTCGGTCTGGTTACAAATAAAACAGTGGCTGATACGTAAGTGATGTCTTAGACACAACTGCTCTTGCAAGACACTTAAAATCTCATAAAATGTGTCCTTTCTTGCAAGATATGAAGAAAAATCTCTGCCTAGGACAAATTCATCAGGTGTGTAAATTAAACAGTTGTGTTAAGCTGAACCAGTTAACAAAGCTGGAGTCTGGCTTAGACCTATTCTGAAGAAGACAATTGTTGCATGCCAGGACTTTCCAAATTCACCATCATGTGAGAAAGATTTAAAGACTGCATGTTGAACGGGTAAGAACAGAGTTAAGGAACGTATTAGGAGCCTCTGCCTTTTCAGTGGTGTTGGTGACTGATTCACTTCTGCTTAACAGCAGGCCAGTATTTTCTTTCTAATAACTTACTTGAAGGTAAAATTAAAATTTATTAAAGAGAGAGAAATGAAATATACAAGTACATAGTGTGTATTATGTATTTGAAGCTTAAGTCAACATTTCTCTGGGGTTGTGGTGAATTCAAGACCACAATTAAAGATAAAAGAAAAGAAAACAAAGCAGTTAGGTCTCAGTGAGATCTTGGATAAAATTTGCCAGACAATTGATAGCTTAGAGAAAAAGGAAGAGGCTTTATTAACTCTGTAACTGTACACAGAAAAGAAGAAAAGGTTAAGCAAGTTAGAGAACACAAACTAGACACTATGTCACAAATGCCCTCACATATTCTGAGAAAAATACAATGGGAGGTCAATATTGTATCAGTCCTTGGGTCTTTTTTCACCTCAGAGATCTGGGGGAAAAGAGCACGTCAGTCAAGTAGAGATGAGTACCACCAGCCTCTCTATTATTCATGCATCACCCCTGCCTGTGGTACAGCAGCACCCATGCTGTTTGCAGACTGGTGAATTCTTCAATTCTTCAGCGTAGCTTCTCCAGCTTGACACTCATTGGGATGGCCCGATTCCTCGGTGCCTGAACTGCATCCATTGGTGAAGGAGACATTCTTTCAAACAAGAAACCCAGACTCTGTCTTTCATACCCAAGGTTAAGGATTCTTGAGTCCTTCTGCTTTCTTCAGCTAAGCCCTAGGAAATTCTCCCCAGTACTTGAGCATCCCTACATTTCCTTAGTGGCAGAAATGACAAACAGTCTCTCTTCCTGCTGATCAGTGCTCTTTAAAATGGTGGTAAGCAGCCGCATGGCCCCAGCCACGTGTAGGACCCAAGATGGACACCAACCGCATGGCTGCGGTGGCCGAGAGGGTTTTCCAGGACCCTCTACTCTCCTCTCTCTCCTCCTGTCACACCTCCAGGAGGAAAAAGAGGAATCCCCCAGCTGAGCATGATGCTAGTGAATGGCTGCTCTGTGGTGGGGGTGGGGGTAAGGTGGTAGACGTGCACTAAGTTCTTGGTTCTCCAAGCCACGTGAAGCTGCCGCTGTCGTGGCAGGGTCGGTGTTGCTGTTGTGCCGATATTGGCGCTGGGCTGCAGCAGGCCTGTGTTCCCTCCCTGCCCAGCACCCTGGAAGAGTGTGGGGGGGTGGTTAGCGCAGGGTAGCTGCCCCGTGCTGGGCTGAAGCCCTCAGCAAAAAGAGGCAGGTCCAAGATCACTTGCCCTTATTATATTCTCACCCAGCAACACCCGTTAAGGGCAGGTATTTGGACAGCATCACCTCCCCCCATGACAGGGGGATCATAACTTTTTCTTCATGAAAGCACAAATCTGTGCATCTGAAAAATCTGTTAATTTTCAAAGTGCAACAGGGGTCAATCTTTCCAATCAAGTCTTTTGTTCCATTTCTGGGACTGTTGCTGGCAGAAACCAAGGTCACCATATAATGCTGTATATAGAATAATGGTCTTAAAAGATACTTTTGTGTTTGACATGCCTTTACCTCACATCTTTAGAAAGCTAGTTTTGAGCAAGTCCATCAGTAACCATGTTTTCAAGTTTGAGCTCTTATTTAGTGATGCCAGACAAAATCTTGTGAAAATGAAGGTCTGTTTTTATGTAAGCGGTAGGTGAACTTCTGTGGATCTTCCTCATGCTGTTGCTGTATCAGAGGTGACAGGTAAGTGCTGGGGGACACATCTGGGTTTTCACTCTCTGCTTCATGAAAATCTGGGCACAAACAGTGCAGAGGCCACAGCATTCACCAGCTCCCCTTAAGGTCTGATCTCTCCAGTCTGTAATTCCAAGTTGTTGGACATGGAAGAAATAAAAGATTCTGACATTGTTTGTTACGTCAGAAGCTACTTGGTCAAATAGTAAATTTCTGTGTCTGCGTCACTTATACCAAAGCAGATTTCTGTTTTCCTTCAAGCTTGCGTTCATTTGTATTTGATCTCAATGAGGGCTTTACAAAGCTATTCTAATTCTGAGTAACCCATATTTTTCCAACTTTCTTTAACCTTTACATGTGTTACATACTGGTTTCAAAACAGGAGTACTTTGTTTTTGTTTTGGGATTTGTGGTAATGTGCTCTTTTGAAGAAATAGCTCCTGTTGTCTTGAAATTGATCTTTTAAGTGAGCATAGTTCCTGAAAAGTATCTATATAAGCATAAAACAGTCAGTTAATTTAGCTTGCTACATGGACTTCTATTGTTTCACTATGTTGATGGGTGGTACCTAAGTGAACTGGCAACTGAACAGGCAGACTTTTAGTGGTGAAGTAGGAGGAAGCTGGTTTGGGACATAATATCTAATTGGGGCACAAATACTGTGCGCTGTAGTTTTAAAGTTTGGCTTGTGAACCAGTTAGTTCAACCCAAACAAAATAAAACTTAAAAGATTTGACATTAAAGAAAACACAGTCTGATGGCACAAGAATCATAGAGTCATTAGGGATTGGAAGGGACCTCGAAAGGCCATCTAGTCCAATCCACTTGACACAGCAGGATCACTTAGACCAAGTGACACAGGTACACATCCAGGTGGGTTTTAAACGTCTCCAGTGAAGGAGACTCCACAACCTCCCTGGGCAGCCTGTTCCAGTGCTCTGTCACCCTCACTGTGAAGAAGTTCCTTCTCATATTTATGTGGAACCTCCTATGATCCAGCTCTTCGAGCAAGTTACAAACAAACTATGTTAGGGTACAATCAGAATACATGTCTCAGAGATGTCTTAAGAAAGGCTGGTTACAAATTTTAAGCAATTAATCTGGAGCTCTCTTCTGACTTTTAAAGTTACCATTTTTCAGAGCTGCATCTTTCAGAAACTGAACAAATAGCTAACAATCAGGTTTGGTTGTATCATTGATTCATTGTCCCAAATGCACTCAAGTTTTCCTCTCAAAAAGAAAATACATCTTCCCTCAGGCTTTCTGCCTGTTTTCAAATTACTTTATTGATAAGAAACCTTGCAGGGTTTCTGAAGTAACTGCTGATTTATATTTTAATCTCAGATAAAGGCATGAATTATGTTTTTAAACATATGTGCAAACAAAACTACCCCCAGGACAACACTGGATTAGGGAGACACACATGTATTCTCACAAGCAACATAACCAGTGTTCTGGAACATACAATAGGCAGAATTACCTTTAGAAGAACACTTAAAATTGACGGAGTATTTATCAATGAACAGACACAAATCCCCTTTCACTTGTACAAAGGAATGTATATCTATCTAATTCAGTGCAGAACACCACGATTTTTGATTCATATTGAGAAACTAGCAAGGAAGGGGTCAACAATTTAAGCAAAAAGGACAATCTGTCATAAACTAGTTGAGAATTGTTTTAGTGGACAGCTGCTTTACTGTTGTGAGTCCTGCTTCCAAGGAACCATTCTCCATGACAGTGAAATGCAGGATGTCTTTGCTGCAAGTCTTTCACGGTACTTTGTTGATTGGACATAAAAGGCAGAGCTTATTGTCATGTGTGGAATGATTTAAAAGATATGCCACTGAAGGACCAGCTCTGGTTACTGGCTACTTCTAGGCTGTTTCGGCCTGCAGTCCATGAATTCAGGGCTTTTACCCCTGCTTGTTTTGTTGGTTTGGTGTGATTCCAAATGGAACCGTCTGAACACTTCCTTTTAAACAAAAAAAAAATGTGTAGCTCTTAACAAACTACTCAGAAAATGTCTCCTGTTTGCTTTTGACATTTCTTTCTAAAATGGCATAAATATCAGAATTAATATTAGAAAAATAATAAAAACCACCTAAATAAATTAACAAGACTTGGCAAAACAAGCAAAGTCATCCCCCAAAAGCTGTCCTCCTCTGGCCTTATAGTAAGCCTGAATATAGTTCTGCATCTAGTACTTCCAAGGAGTGTAGCTTAGTCTAAAGTTTCTTTGTAGTAATTAGTTAAGACCAAGTGCAACTGCCCAATCCAGCAAGCCTGCTCACCTGATTACAGCCACAGTCTTCAGTCTTAATTTGTATCATCTTCTAGTCTTTGCTTGGGAAAGCAAGAGCCATGGGTACCTAAAAAGAAGATGGGAAGTCAAGAAAGCAGTTCTGTAGTTACTAGGGTTTGTAGAGATACTGGGACAAAAAGATTATGGAAGTTTAGGGAAGAAGAATTCTGTTCCTATTCAGATTCCATTAAGCTGCTCACCATTTCCTGGTATCTCTTCCTCCTTCAGTCTACCCATGGTCCTAGTTTCCTCTCAGCAGCCAGATGTCCATGAAATACTATGGAGCTTTTCCATTGCACCCTAAAATCCACTGATGTTCTTGCCTTTTTCTGGCCCCTCTGAGCCCTCAGGTTTCTATCCATTCCATCCAGCTTCTCTCACCCATCTGGAAATCCCTCACATGTCCCCAGCTCTTCTACTCAGTCTTCTCCCTGATAACTGACCTAGTTAATTAATTCCACAAAAGATAATGCTACCTTTATTGCTAAAACCAAGTGCCATTAGGTCTACAGTTCATCTTGAATTGCATAGCAGAAAATTCGTAGGTCAGCGTGCTTTCAGAGTGGTCTGGGATGCTTCTGAGAGATCTAGTTATTCCATGTTTGTGTCATAAGATGCAAAAAGAGCATGCATCCTCAGGCATACCAAGACTACCAGTGTTCACTTTAAATGTTTAATAAGTCATCCATAGATTGAAGTTTCTAGAAGTTTTGTCAACACTGATATTGTTGTAGAAAGCACAGAGCTACTTCAGACAAAATTACTATGGGCAAATGAGGGGCCCTCCTCCTTAGAGCCCTATGTTAAGAGCAAGTTCAACTACAGTTAATGATATACAGATTTTCTTTAAGATAAATTTATTTCTAGAGCACGTACAATTCAGTTGTGTGAGCCGATTTGTATGTGTCTTACCATATGTGCTTTGATAAACAGAAGTGTCAGGATTTACTTCTTCAACACAGTAGATTAAGCAGTTAAATTTTACTGTTGAAATGAGCAGCAGAACTGCATTATCCAGAGCAGCATAAGTGTTGTTTCAGACTGTGCTGTACTTGCAGAATACCGAGTGTCCTGCCAGAACTACATGTAGTAGCCTCAGGCCATTGTTGCCCTCGAGTAGAAACATAGTCTCTTGGATTTGTTATGAATTGTTGAGATGTGTCAAGATAAATTGTGTCATGTAACACCACGGCAGCTGATGCAGCTCGTTCTTCCTGAATGTCACTGAGCTTCTAAATTGCATTCAAATTCAACTTTGACAAAATAAGGAGGATTTTGAAGGCAAGAATCCTGCCCATCTCAAAACAGTTTGGCTGAGTCTGTATTTCATGCATTTTTCTACTGTATTTTAAATAATATTATTATATGTTAAATAATAGTTCATATGATACTAACATAGATGCTCTTTTACCACTTTTGATAGTAAAAATAGCATCCACTAAGTATTATATATTATTTACTACTACAAGTAAATTATCCACTACAAGTATTATAAAACCAGTATTTAATCATAAATGGCAGTCACTGCTCCGGTGGCCTCGGTATAATTCTGAAAGTTAAATTATAAGTATTCATTAAGTATTCAACCTCTTTTATAGTTAAAAACATCAAAATATACATTTAGATTTTTATACAGCCAAATATTTCAAAGTGAAAATCGCTTTGTGGAATGAAGACTAAGGATCAAAAGAGAGACATTTCAAGCAAAAATAAATGTAACTGTTTAGTTCTTTTACTCAGAGTATTACTCAGTTTTTAGATACCCAGTTGCCTGCAAGTTGAGTGGTTTGTGTTTCTATAGAATGTGTAATTAACATCAGCAGTGGTGTTGGTAAATTATGGATACATGGTCTAAGATACTTCTGTTATGGATTACAAAGTCAGAATGCACTCTCTTAGACTGTGACACAAATAGCTTCTACGTAGACAAACAGTCTGCAGCTAGAGGTCAGGTGAGCAGAGGGTATAATCGCAGAACATCTGGGATTGGAAGGGACCTTGAAAGGTCGTTAAAATGCTTGCTTGTTGTGCAGGTTCAGAGAGCATGTTAAACACTCCTAAACTGATACAGGGAACAGCTAATGACCAGAGTAATGAGCATAATGTTGCTTTATTCTCTCTGCGATGTTTTTGTGATAAAATACAGCAGTGACATGTACAGCTAATCTCCAGTAAACAATTTTTTTGCTGTTGCTCACCATTACTCTAAATGAACTAAAAGGAACAGATAAACTAAAGCTCCCAGTCAGCATCAGTAGTACGAGGGTTGGTACATCTGTATGCACTGGCTTCATTTTGAATCTGCATGTTTGCAATCTCCTGTTTCTTCTTCATTATCTCTACTGTTCCTTTAACCACAATCTTTTTATGCCCTTCTATTTTAGTCTCTGTTGCATCCAACCACTGCTTTCACTGTCAAACCCCTTCAGCATGCCTCTTTCATCTCTCACTGCTTCTGTCTCGTCACCTCATAATGTCTAATACCTACTAGCTTTTTAAAATAGGTTCTTTCAGTGCTTTACTGTGGAAGCATATTATTCTCCTTTACGTTACAGAAACATCTCAGGTTGAGAACTGGGCATGGGCAAGTGTGTTAGTTTGCTGGGTCACCTGCTGTCCAACTATCTCTCCTTATTGCTGATCATTTGGTTCCTGTCAACTCACAGAAAAGATTAGTAGTGAGCTTTGGAAGTCGTCAAGTCCAGCCTCTTTAAAGGAGAGTACTTTCTGCATTAGATCACCTTGCTCAGGGGCTTGTCTAGTAAAGCTTAGAACAATCCTAAGACTGGAGATTCCTGCATGGCCAGTCTTTGTGGACAACCTGTGCTTCACCACCCACAATAAGGAATTTTTCAAAAATTTGTGGCTGTGCTAGTCTCGCGCACCTTATTTCTTTCCACAGTGCATTTCTGAGGAATAAATCTGTGTCCTCTATATTATTCACCTTTTAGGTTATGAAAGAATGAAGATTTAGGCTTCTCCTTTGCCTTCTTTTCTTGAGGATGAGGCTTTGTTCCCTCACCCTCTGCTCCATAAATGATGTGCTCCATACATTCTATGCTCTGGACTCTTTTCAGATTGTCAGTGTTGCTGTAGGAGTGAGGGCCCACTATTAGACAAAAGACTCAAGATGCAGCCTTGCAAAGAGCTGCATAAAGGGCCACCACTTCCGTCAGCCCCCTAGCTCTGTATTTAGTAACGCGGCCCATGGTGTGGTTGACCTTCACTGTATCATGTTAGGTCACTTTATGCAAAGTCATTACCTACCAGCTGGTTGTGCTTCTGCATTGATACATCAAATTGTTAATCCCAAGTACAAGACCATGTATTTTACTTTGTTGAACTTGAGAAGGTTTGTCGGCTGAAGTCCTTCTGGAAGCCATCACAACCGTGTATCAGCCGCTACCTTGAGCTGGTATCATCTGCAGACTTCTGAGAATATGTTCTGACTCATCAGTTAAGTCACTGATGAAGTTAACATTGTCAACCAGTGAGGAAGAATTTGTAAATTCTTAAACTTTGAACTACTGATTATTACACTAGGAGACTGACAGCCCAGAGAACTCTTCACCCAGTTGTGTCAACTTGTCTAGCCACATCTCTTCAGTTTGTCTACAAGGATACTGTAGCTCAAAAGCTTTGTTATAGTGATCAGCATCTAGTGTTGACCCACATCACTGAAGCCAGTTAGTTTGGCAGAGCCACAGTTTGTCCTTCCTAATCGTATTCCTGCCCTCAAGATACCTCCTGCTCCATAACAGCCTGCTCCATAATTTTCCCTAGAACTGAGGTGAGGGCTTAGCCTGTAGGTCTGCAGATCTTCAGCATTCTGAAGGTGAACTTGAAGACCAACATGGATCTGCAATTTCTTTTTACATTAGCTTGAACATTCTTTGGCAGTAGGTGCCTGTGATGTACTCCACCACGCGCAGGACAGTGTTGGGGTCATGGTAGTAATTACTGCAGTGTCTCAGCAAAAGCTTTTGCCATTTTAAACTTGTAATCGGACGTTGTTGCTTTTCCTTCCCAATCGCTCCAGTTCATTGTAAAGTTTTAAGTTACAAACGTGTCATTCAAAACAAAAAGCTTCTTGAATACAGGAGATATATAAGTTCCCCCTGTGGATGCTATTAACTTTTAAATAATTCAGTTAACATGTGGTTTAATTTACCTCTTGGTGATTAAACTGCTGCACAGGCAATTGCTTATGTCTTCTCTGAATCCTGATCCTCAACCTAATATGTTTCCGCTTCTGGAATGAAAGAAAAATGGTGATCTGAGTTAAATTACAATTCCAGAGCAAGGCTTTAATGAAAAGGGTTGGTTTGTGGTAAGCTACTTCCACAACATTAGCGTTATGTTCTACACATAAAACACTGCTTTGTATTTATTTTTTTTATTTTTATGACTTCTTTTCTTGGAAAAGCGCAGCATTCAGTTTGGCCTTTTTATTTAAAACTGCTTTTGTAAAAATACTTCCTTTGTGTTTGTGCAACTTCCATTTCTTTGGATCCAAACTGAAAGCAAACATAATGGTTTTATTATTAAGCTCAACAGTGACACTTAGACTTTTGATGGAAAGGTGATACATTTTAACTCAACATTTGACCTTCTTAATTTCAACTTGCATTGCCAGGGCTTGCACTCTATTTTTTAATTCTTATTTTTCTTCGAAGAAAACCAGGTTGCAGGGCTCAGAAATTAAACCTTTTTCATGTAAATATTAATCTTTTAAAATAATGTTTTAATTGATTGAAAGCAAAGTCACTTGCCAGATGGAATAAAAAAATAACTTAAGTTTCATAAATACAGAGAGAAATTCTCAGACACATTTTGTCTAAGAGAATTATACTAGTCATCGATTAAAAGCCTGTGGTGAGAATCCTTAACTCAAAAATTCAGGTTATGGTTTGTTTTTATGAAGTTTTCAGTTGACTTGGTGCTGGACTGTACAAAGTATTTCTGTCTCACTTCTTTCATGTGATAGAACGCTTTGTAGTCATGGAAGCAGTGAAGATTAGTTCCTCTGATTAAAGGAATTACATGCTCCACATCTGAAAATAATTTTGTAAAGTGAAGACTAAGAAAAAGTGTTCCATTGTAAACAGTGATTGTCTTAATTCTCCTGTTTCTGTATAAACCCTTTGTTCATGCTGACATGTTAGTTATAGCTCATATATATGCAAACAAATCATATACATAAGACAAACCAATATGCTGATAGGAAGACAAATGTTTCTAAACCTCCCTGTCTCAGTATCTCCATGTGTAACTAGTGTTTCCTTGAAAATGGTGGGGTCTTGAGAAATCAGCTAGGTAACAGCTGTTGTTAATGTGACTGTTTTTCTCTACTCTGAAAGGTTCCATTGAA
The DNA here is from genome assembly GCA_013400115.1 of Rhinopomastus cyanomelas. Classification (NCBI taxonomy): domain Eukaryota; kingdom Metazoa; phylum Chordata; class Aves; order Bucerotiformes; family Rhinopomastidae; genus Rhinopomastus; species Rhinopomastus cyanomelas. Next base: position 15,063 of record VXBP01001432.1, on the reverse strand, counting down.
TTTCCTGCATTTTTAACAATCTTAGAACACTTATTTCAGGGTATCTAGTATTTCTTAATATCAGTATAACAAACCTTAAAATAAAAATTGAGTTCAAAGAGTAAAAGAATAAAGAAATACTTGTTGGCCAGGCAAGGAGGTTAATGAGGAACTAACGTTCATGCCTCATACATAGCTAAAGGCAACTTAATAAAAAAGTGACTTTAATTTTTTTTTATTTATTGCTGTATTTGTTAATAAGTAGAGCAAAATCCTCAATGAGGCAGGTAAATTGGTCTATCCATCAGTATCAATACATTCAGGACTAGAAGCAAGTCAGCTACAAAATCACAGCATACATTGCAGTAAATACAGCCGGTCATTCAAGTAGATTTAACTTCTGTGTCAGAAGGGACCATCATTTGCCTTTCATGTTTAGGGACCACTATAAGAACAAAGTCAGCTCAGGACTCTCAAGTATTAGAGCCAACCAACAGAGACATAAGGTGTTTCAGGCAGTAAGGTAACAGCTTCTAGGTCATCTCTCAGAGGCAGCTGGGAAACCTGTGACCAGCAGTCTCCATTGAGTACAATAAAGAAAAAAGCCTCAGGCCCAGCATAAAGCCAGATGCACCTCACACCAGTTTAAGTTGTGCTCTGTAGACATTCAGCAGAGATGGGCAGAGGCAATGTCAGCTCCCTAGCAAGAGGCAGAGCTAGGGGTCACAGCACTAGAGAACATAGCTGCCGGTTCAGGGTAAGCTAGTGCCACCGCTCTGACTGGAGTTTCCCTCCGTGGTCATCTTCCTCCTTGTTCTTGAGGTAGCAGCAGTGAGATCCTGAGGTTGTGAGGATACAGGCTAGCTGCTCCCTACAGGAAGCAAGCCAGGATCTAAGGTAGTCCCAGGGCAGACAGAACTTTCACAGAGCACAGCTCAGTCCACAGCACCTGAATGCAGCAAGGAGTACAGGATGCTGGTAACAGGATCCATCAGCAGTTTCAGACAAGGTAAGCAGTGAAGCAGCTGTCAGGTCCATCTAGGAGCAAAAGGAGAAGGGGCCAAAGCCCAAGTCCAGGATGATCCAGAAGACAAGCTGCTGGCAAGATAGATCCAAAGTCCACCCAGAGAGCAGGGCTGGAGGCAGGTATAACTCTGTATCATGTTTGGGTATGAAAGGAACCAACCAGGACCACGGCAGGTGGAGCAAAGAACTCTTTCTGTTTTCTCAGTCCATTCTGATGGCTCAGGCCCACTCAGAATAGGAAAACAAGACAGCAGTGTCCAAAGTGGATATGAGGTGGTGATCAGTGGCATGTCACAATTTGCTGTTCTTGCAGTAATGGTCAGGGAAGTAAGAGGAATTTTAGCTATCTCCAACTGGCAGGTCATTGAGCCTCTCTTTTGCACTTCAGTGGCTTGATGCAAGACTTGTTTGTTTGGTTTATATTGCTCAAGCTGTTGTTGGATAACAAAACAACATCCAGAAATGTCTCTTAGAGAAATAAAGAAGTCATTAAAAATGCAAATCACCTCTCCCAGCTTTTTTTCCCTTTAAATTGTAGGCCTGTTTTTGTGGAATTTATTTGCTATAGTTTGTATGTGTTTTATATTTTTTGCTGTAACTCCATATGCTCAGGTTCCTCCTGATTTAATTAGAAGAAATTAGAAGCTTAAACTTTTGGAGGCTGTCCAAGAAATAATGACTGACAAGTTCCGCAGCTATCGGCTCCTTCACTGGAAGTGTAGGCCCTTCAGGGAATTAATTATGACCAGAAATTTTACATAAAATATTCCTTTTTTTTTTTCGGTGAACTTTGTGCTGATCCAACTGAAAGTTGTGCCTGCTTCTACAGCAGTTCTACTCACCTTCAGAGTGTGATGCACCATTCGCGTGTCTCTTGACTATTACTTGTCCAAGGGTGATAAGAACAGATTTGTGGCATGTAGAGCACAGTCGACCTGGCTCTGATGTTTGTGAAATAAAAGCCTGGAAGTAACTAACAAGGCAGAGTTTATGAACCTGATAATATAGATAGTTACCCCATGAGGGCACATGAAAATGAGTAGTAACCCTTAAAAGAGAGAAGGCTCACGGTAGTTGCAGATAGTCAAACAGAAAGGAGACAGATCAGTGGGATATTACTGTACAAAGCCAAAGGGGCCTTACAGAGCTTTTGAGTCTGGGTAGGTGTGCTGGTGTGAGGGTTACAGGTGGAACCCTCCAGAACAGATTGCTAGGGTCCTCTCCCACCCATACAGGAAGGGAATATAAACAAATTTGGAAACTAGAATGAATTGTAACATTTATTAAAAATGAAATACATTTAAAAGAAAGAAAAACAACAACAGGAAAACCTTCACAATAAACAAAATGGAAACGTAGGGAGATGGTGTAAGGGGAAGAACTATGTACAAAAGGCAATTAGATGTAGTTCTGGCCTCCACTGGGTGAGGGGCACTTGCCGTAGGGTGGCAGCAACAGGCACTCACGCCCAGCTGGAAGAGAAGGGAGGAAGCAAAAATGGCATGGGCTAGTTGCATGCCTTTCCTGGGCATGTACCCAGCGTTCAGCGGTTGGGATCGTGCCGGTGCTCCACTCTGCTGGCAAACAGAGAAGCAAACCCCTTGCGGCTCTCTTCCCCCTTGCGAAAAACCTACCTGCACTTAGAATTGGTTTAAGTGAAAAATGCAAATGCAAAATCCCCTCCTGATCTACCACCAACAGCTGATAAAAGCTTAACTACCCCTACAGAGAGAGTAAAGAATATCTCACAGGAAAAGACAGGCCGGGCTGAGCAGGATCAGAATGCAGGGCCGTGCGTTCTCTCTCCTCCACAGCTGGCTGGAAAGTGCCTATAGCCATCCCCCAGCTCCAGATTGTCCCTCTGGTACTAGAGTACCCCTGGTACTTTACTCCACATTTCTGTTCCCAGAGGGGACTGGTTTGGGTGATACCTCAGTTTTTCTGGGACCTGAAACCTAACCCATCACAGTAGGCTTTGACCTGCAGATAGTCACCTCTATTTGCAGATACTCTTCAGAGGTTTTCTCCTGAATACAAGGATTAGATTAATCTCATAAAAGGGTGTCATGTTCTAGGCTGCTGCCCTTTTGATCTTGGTAAGATGGCAAGTGGACAATCTGGACAAGTGGGAGTGACTAATAGACAGGGACTTCTCTGCCATTTTATTCTTCCTAGATGAAGTGTTACTAACTTTGTATTGCTGCACTTCTCTATCGGAACATAGAACATGGTTAAACTTTGAAGGAGTTAAGGCAAAGAGATTTTGTATTATTTTTGAAAGACCCAGTTGCTTTAAGCAAATCTTTTACTTTTGCATGTGCTAGTCATAAGCACTGGAGAAAAATTAGGCTTTGGCGGTTTGTTTTTTGGATGTATCCCATATTATTTCATGTGTAGATGTAGCAGAGGCACAGCACACCTTAGAAAGCAGATTTTGTGGTGGTACCCAGCCATACCCACATCAGCTGGAGGCTCTCCAAGTTGTGTGCCCGACTTTGGTCATTGGGTATGTCACAAGTACATTCTAGAGCAGGGAGAGGAAGCATGGTTAGCATTCTCTTTTCAGTGGATGACTTTAGTCTTTCCTAAAGGATTATTTTACTATTATTTTACTCTTTACCTTAAACGTGGTTAGGGAAAAGTTTTTTCACAACACTGTAGTACTTGTTGTAGTTGCCCTCCTCTGTAGAGGTGAAGCCATGTTTATTTCAGAGAGGTACAGCCTTTCTCTTTATAAAACCAGTCCACCTGCATTATTTCTCTTCCCCCTACCAAATGTCTTTAACTTTCTGCTGTTCAATCCACAGAAAAGGATTTCAGTTATACCTTTGTTTTTTGTATTACCAAGAGAATGGCGTTGCTATCTAATAAAATACAATTGTTCCCAGAAGCTGCAGGGTTAGAGGCACCCTTACTGTATTTTCTGTATAGTTTATTTTATCTTGTATCCTTTTAGTTTAGTTTTCTTTTATGAATATGCATACTCTAAGAAACACTCTTCACAAATGCTCACCTCGGAAGCTTGCTGAACCACAGAGACACTGCTGAACGGCTCTGTCTTCTGCTAAAAATATGACTGGGATCTATTTCAACCTTCTTTAATTAAGCCCGGACCATTCAGGTTTTACACAGCCTGACGATGGTTTTCCCACTTATTCCTTCAGAGCTATACAATATGTTTTAAGACACATTTAATCAATGCCTCTGTCAGCTGCTGTTTTGATGCCTTTGGTGGCTAAAACTGCCTTTCTCCTTAGAATAGCACTGGTAGTGGCATTCAGCTTCTCCTAGCATCCCTCAGACCTGATGCTATACTGCACCTCTGAAGTGTAATACTGCAGGGCAGGAAGAGGAATGCCAATACCAGGCTTATAGCTCTACATTTGCTGTATGCCAGGCGGACACTGGTCGCTGCTGTGAGGCATTTTCACAGTGCTTAGAGCTGGTGCTATCTCCCTGTACCAGATCTTATTTTCATCAGCCAAGCTGAAGCACAAGCAGAGTAAGTGTCCTGTCTGCCACAGAACAAGTCATGATATTTGTTGCTTCTTCACCGTGCTGCCATTCAGCAAGACCTGGACAGGCTGGAGAGCTGGGCAGAGAAAAATGTAATGAGGTATAACAAGAGTAAGTGCAGAGTCTTGCATCTGGGCAAGAACAACCCCAGCTAGCAGTCTCGGCTGGGGACTGACTTGTTGGAGAGCAGTGTGGGAGAAAGGGATCCGGGGGTCTTGGTGGACAGCAGGATGACCATGAGCCAGCAGTGTGCTCTTGAGGCCAAGAGGGCCAACAGCATCTTGGGGTGGATCAGAATGGGGGTAGTTAGCAGATGGGGAGAGGTTCTTCTCCCCTTCTACTTTGCCCTGGTGAGACCACATCTGGAGTATTGTGTCCAGTTCTTGGCCCCTCACTTCAGGTAGGATGTGGAGCTGCTGGAGGGAGTCCAGCCTAGGGCAATGAGGATGATTAAAGAAGTGGAGCACCTCCCTTATGTGGAGAGGCTGAGGGAGCTGGGTCTCTTTAGCTTGGAGAAGAGGAGGCTGAGGGGTGACCTCATTAATGTCTATAAATATTTGAAGGGTGGGTGTCAGGAGGATGGAGCTGGGCTCTTCTCAGTGTCATCTAGTGATATGACAAGGGGCAATGGTTGTAAGCTGGAACACAGAAGGTTCTACATCAACCTGAGAAGGAACTTCTTCCCAGTGAGGGTGACAGAGCACTGGAACAGGCTGCCCAGGGTGGTTGTGGAGTCTCCTTCACTGGAGATGTTCAAGACCCGCCTGGATGTGTTCCTGTGTGACTTGGTCTAGGTGATCCTGCTGTGGCAGGGGGGTTGGACTAGATGATCTTTCAAGGTCCTTTCCAATCCCTAATGATTCTATGATTTTCAGAATTAACTTCCCCAGTTAACTTTTGAGATAAAAATATCTGGGGCTAGGGAGGTGTGTGACCTTAACGTGAGTAAACTGATACAGGTATTTTGGAATATATAGGTTACACAAATGTAGTCTTAAGGCAGCATGTGCCCTACAGCAGTAATACTATTTCCTTATTGAAAGGTTGCATCAAGGCTGCCATCCGAGCTGACAGAAGATAGCAAAAGGTAGAAAGGTTGAGGGATCTGTATAAGATTGCAAATGCAAGATTTTATTTTGCAACATTTCCCCACACCTAAATCCTAAATCCTAGAATGTTATGGCCAGCTGAGATCTATCCTTATTGTCTGCAAGTAGTGGATCAAACAATACCACTAGTTCTGTGTACCCTGTGATGGTAGAAGAAAGAGTGATAGTGAACTGGCTGAGAGTTCATTGAAGAAGTCCTAGAGTTCAGCACAATACCTTCATTTCATGGTAAACTTGCTGAAAAGCTGTTGTTCAAAGCCATCTGCTCTAGTCACACTTGTTTCACAGACCACTGAGGTCGTATCTACATTTGCACCTCTGTTACTCCCCTAAGAAATAGCTGATGTTATTACTGAAGGTTAGATTTATGGCAAGGTCACATTTCATTAACACGAACGTGGATGACATCCTAAAAATGTGTGGTGTTCCGGACGTTCTGTGCCTGTGAACGATGCTGTGTCATAGAAGGAGGAAGCAGAGCTTTGTAGTTTCTACTTTTCGCCATTCAGGTCACCTTCCCACTTCCACCTGGATGACTTGATCACTCCTCTTGCTGTCTTTAGGTAGGTCTGACTTTCTTTCCCTAGAGCTGAAGGTAAGTGGTTTACGCTAAGACTAAAATCAAGAAATTCTTTGGCCATTTACACTAACACATTTTATTTTTATTTAGCATCAAGCAGTGATTCATTTGCAGAGTTTTCAATGGTTTAAACAACCTATTTTTCTTGTTGGCTGAATCATCTGTGCAGGGCAGCATGTTCCTTGGTGAGTAATGACTGAGAAACCTCTTCTGTGTGGCCTATACTAATTGCCAGACATAGGTAATGCTCTGCTCTTAAATAGCCTTTTTGGATACACGTTTTTAAACAGGTCATAGTTCCCAGTTAATTTAGCACTTCAAGTCTTTTTATAGTGGAATAAACATTGTGCCATTCTCTTTCTTGAAGGCCTTTGTTAATGATGTTTACTTTCTGTGTGGTTTCTACAGCTTTTCAAGTGGGTCAGGCACAGGTAATAGATGAAGATCACAGAATCACTAAATGTTAGGGGATTGAAAGGGACCTTGAAAGGTCATCCAGTCCAATCCTGCTGCCACAGCAGGATCACTTAGATGAAGTTGCACACAAACACAAACCAGGCAGGTTTCAAATGTCTCCAGAGAAGGAGACTCCACAACCAAGCTGGGCAGCCCCTTCCAGTGCACTGTCACCCTCACTGGGAAGAAGTTCCTTTTCATATTTATGTGGAACCTCCTATGTTCCAGCTTACACCCATTGCCCCTTGTCCTATCACTAAATGATATTGAGAAGAGCCTGGCTCCATCCTCCTGGCACCCACCCTTCAAATACTTACAAACATTAATGAGGTCACCCCTCAGTCTCCTCTTTTCCAAGCCAAAGAGACCCGGCTCCCTCAGTCTCTCCTCATACAGGACATGGTCCAATAGCTTCATCATCTTAGTGGCTCTGTGCTGGACTCTCTCCAGCAGTTATGTGTCCTTCTTGAAGTGAGTAGCCCAGAATTTGACACAATACTCCAGATGCAGTCTCAGCAGGGCAGAGTAGAGGGGGAGGGGGAGAAGAACCTGTCTCAATCTACTTACTACATCCCTTCTAATCCACCCCAGGATGCCATTGGCCTTCTGGACTACAAGTGCACATTGCTGGCTCCTGGTCATCCTGCTGTCCACCAGGACCCCCAGATCCCTTTCATAGAATCACATAATGACTCTGGTTGGAAAAGACCCCTGGGATCATCTAGTCTATCTATCTACCCTACCTTACATATTCAGCCCTAAACCATATCCTTCAACACCTCATCCAAACAATCTTTAAACACGTCCAGGGATGATGACTCAGTTACCTCCCTGGGAAGCCTGTTCCAGTGCCTGACCACCCTTTCTGTGAAAATTTTTTTCCTAATATCAAGTCTTTCTCCTACACTGCTCTCTAACAGGTCAGTCCCCAACCTATACTGGTACCTGGGGTTGTTCTTGCCCAGATGCAAGACTCTACACTTGCCCTTGTTATACTTCATTACATTTCTCCCTGACCAGCTCTCCAGCCTATCCGTGTCCTGCTGAATGACAGCACAGCCTGCTGGGGTGTTGGCCACTCCTCCCAGATTTGTGTCATCAGCAAACTGGCTGACAGTATTCTCTAATAACTTTTCCCACATCTTTGCTCTGTGTCTGTATATATATTTGTGGCATCAGTGACAGATCGTACCCAGCCACCACATCCTCTTCTCATACTACCACTGACTGCAAGAAAGCTTTCTTACTGAATTTCATGAGCAGAACAGGAATTAAGGCTTCAAGTTTTAACTGTTCTTTTCTTAAACTCATATAGTCAGTGTTTGCAAGTCAAGCCACTATTTGAAATCTTTCTGTGTGTGACACCTCATGTCTTGGCACTTAAGTTACTATAAATGAAAGTTACTTCCAGCATTTTCCAAGTAAGAATCATGGCTGTTGAGCAAAAACTGAATATATGGTCCCTGACAAGGTAAACACGGAGAACTTGAGATTTATTATTCCTAGTCTCATGGTTTTTGTTCCAATTCTGTGATATTTTGGAGCCTGACTCATTGTATTTAACTGCTTGAGGCTGATGATACCAAGATTTTATTCATACATTCTTTATTTTGTACTGTTTACACAAAACCAATGAGGAGACCCCACCATGAAAAATGTGCAAGATTTGGGAAGATGAGGCCGTCATGACCCTTTTCCTTTGGTGCTGTAGAGCCCATCATAACTTTGTGAGTTCATAGTACAAATGAGAATTTGTTTACTTGTTTTTGCAAAGCATAAGTGAGGCAAGTATCAGGTTGATACAAGGTCAAAGAAAATACAGTCTGTCTCTAAAGCTCTTCTTTTTCATTAAACAAAGCCTACATTTTTAATCTAAAAGTCTGATACTAGTTTCCTCTTTGGATAGTATTTTCAAGCCAGGTAGTTTTACAGCAGAAGTCAGGTTAGTAGTGCAGTAATGAAGACTACTTAGGACAGAAATAGCCTCTTCTGGTCATGGCCATTATGCAACTGTAGTGTGGAGGAAGTAAAACATGTATTTACTCTTTTTATAGCGCAACCCCAAACTCTAAACGAACCCAAATTCCCCAACCCTTTAAATGCAACAAGTAAATTGAGAAGAGGTGGTGTTTTAGCTCTGAAGAGTTGCATCTGAAGGATACTCATCATGTCTGATAGCCAAGACGCTTCCAAGAGCTTCTGTTGTTTTTTAGTTTGATTCTGTCAGTGGCACATGAAATGGCAACTCTTCAGTGAGCTAGTCAGTGTCTAGCAGAAAACAAATGGGGCTACAGAAGTATTCCATCAACTTTAAGTAAGCTCTATGTGTTCTTTCCTATGGAAATGAGAAAAATCAGTGAGAGACTTTGTCCATAGTAATGTGAGTACAAATGTGTAGTGGATATCAGTAGGTAATTGCTGGGGTATGAGAAAAGAATACTATTATTTTTGATTTAATGATCTATTATTATTATTATTTCCACAGTTTGAGGAATGTTACAACACTGATGCTGCAACCAAATACTCCATAAATAACTGAATTGTCTGCAACTGTACCTAAATGCCAATGTTTCAAATCAGTGCGTGATCCGTAGCGCTCCGTCAGGAGGATTTTCTACCCAGAGGTTTGGTATGATTGGTACAATAGAATTGTGTGTTGTTGAAGACAAGCTTCAACAAAAGCGGTGCTTTTCAGAGGCACAGATTCACAGAACATGAGGGGTTGGAAAGGACCTTGAAAGATCATCTAGTCCAACCCCCCTGCCAGAGCAGGATCAGCTAAGACCAAGTTGCACAGTAACATATCCAGGGGGGTTTTAAACAGGTAATCCTTTGGCAATATTTTGACAATTGGTTCAACATATAATCAGAAACTTATGTGGCATTTGGAAGATGGATTACTGAGCCATTAGCAATCATCAAGCAATATGATTTGATATTCATATTAATAAACATCTGTCACAGTGGCTCAGCAGATGTGCTAGGTGCACTTACAATATAGAATTACATTGTTGATGAGTACTTTCTTATCCCACTGCTAAAAATTCCTATTTTTAAAAAATCTTAGGACACATTTCTGATAAATTCTGAAGTATGACTGTTAATTGATTGAAGTAATTTGGAAAGGTTAATTTTATTGTCCTCAGTTACTGACTTGCAGTCTGTCATTCCAGGTTTGTTGCAGCATTTTGGGTTTTGTGATCTTGAGTTTGGTGCCTCCCTAAACTCAGTAACATCTTCAGTTCCAACTGCTATTGATTTTGTAGTGCAGCCTGTGTCCAAAGAGTAGTTGACACCAAGAGGGAGAGAGAAAGTGGTAACAGCCTCAAAGCTGTGCTGGGGGAAGTCAGACATTAGGAATTGAAAAGGTCATCAGTCCTTGGAATGGACTTTCCTGGGAGGGGGTGTTTAAAAGGTTCTTCTGGGTATATATGGGCTAAACAAGCCTGCACTCAGATTTCATAGTGTGCAAACTCACATTTTAAAATTTGCACTCTCTCTCCCCCTCTCTCTCTGTCTCCCTGGTTCTAAAAGTATGGAAGAGATTTCAAAAGTTAGAGAAACGTGACAATTTGATGTTTCACATCAAATTCATTTAATTTTTTACATGATCCATGAACTCCCATTGTAGTCACTTGTGTAGTCCACAAGACATTAGACAAGGAGACAGAGCGAACTAGGCACCTTTGCCCAGAAGAATGTAACCAATGGGGCAGGAGCCCTCTAGATGGAATTTCTACAGTGGCCTTAAAGTTCCCCCAGGTAGCTCCTGCTGTGGTGATGAACAGCAAGGGTGGAGAATCTGGCTCATCCAGACTCCCCAGGTAGTTCCTGCTCCCAAAATGCATACTGATGAAAATTTACACAGCAGATACTCATAAATAGCCACTAGGAACTGTTGCTGCAGATGTAGAAATGGAGGCTTAGGCAAATTCTTTATACTTCACTGAAATTGTGAGGATGCATGTGGTCTGGTTAATGGATAGTGGTGGATTGATTACACAAAGGCTGGAGCGGCCCTCTAGGGTAACAGACTGAATGAGAAAAAGCACAGGAAAGTTTTGGGAAGCCTCTCAAAATCCAGCTGAACCTGCTGTTAGGAGGACACCTGCAACAGAGTCCAGAGAGACACCAGCTGTCCTGTTTGAGAGAGATCATTCCCTACAAGAGCATTACCCTGTGCCAAGCTCCCAGTAACTGAGTTTTAATACTGTTCATGAATGTCTGTGCACTGCAATGAAATTTCTGAAGGTAAGATTTGCCATTAGATTAATATTTTTAGGGACACAATTAAATTAAGAACAATACCCTCAGAAAATAATAGCATAATGGTCATAAAGCACCAAATTCAAATTTGCCATTTGAGTTTTAACCTCTACCTTTTGATTACTGTAACGGGCCTTGCAAACAGATGCAACAAGTCATTTTCAGAACAACTCCTCTTTTTCTTTCCTTGGAGAGCTGAAAAGATGCCCTTCGAGGGCAAGCGGAACGTCTCTTTCATTTTTTAAGGGTTGCAGCATAGCAATATGATTGCATAGGCCAGCACTGGCTTATTTAAATGGCATTGCTGCACGTTTGCATTGTACTGCCTACACTGCATTTTGTTCCACTAGTAACCCTCTGATGGCTTCTCTCTGCTTGCAGACTGTTAAGGCTTGCCTTTTCTAGACCATGTCATAACTGTTCTTGAAAAATTCAACACGTGATCCACAAGAGTGGATGGGCCGGTCCTGTGATGTGAGACCTTGGAGATTGTGCTGACTTTTTGGCTTGGCTGCAGTCCACCTCTGTGCTGTGAGAAGTGCAGATATGGAGATGCAGTGCTGTCACGTTTGAAATGTATTCCCCAAAGTCAAACAGCTCCATGCTTGCTCTTAGCTCTCACAGGAGAAACCCTAAGTTCCTCTAAAGCAGGTTGTCAGTGCCTACAGAACGATCATAGAAACTATGCCCGGTCTGCTTCTAAAGAGTAAAGTTTGACCTCTCCTTTTGCATTGTCTCCTTCATTGCACAATCCAGGTCAGACTGTGTAGAAGCCACGTGGTCAGCTACACCCGTGCATACAATTGTAATGTTGTTTGTTCATCAACAAATAACTTCTAGTTATGAAAAGGCTTATATTTTGAAAATTACTGAATCATACAGTCTGTGAGACCACTGGATGGTTTCTTATATTAGAGATGTTAAAGTCTCTGGGTACCTTCTGTTCATGACAGGGAAAATCAGAGAAGAAAGACTGACAAGGCAAACAGCAGAGACTTTTCCTGTAATAGCAAAACATTAACTGCAGATAGGCAACACAGCGATTAAAAATGACAGACATGCAAAGTAAAGTCCATGATTGATAAGGTCTCCTGATGCTCTTAAGAAATAGCAAATCAGAGTGTGAGGAGGTGTCCAACAGATAATGAGATGAAAAATAGATGAGAAACAAGTAACTGATACTTCATTTAAATACTAGAACTCACTCACTTGTCATGCTGTGGTCTGCTCTTACCCTATTCCACAGGAGTTTGTGTAGGGATATGGTAAACAGATCAGAGAGAGGGTTGCAGAGGGATTTCTGGTGTCAGATTCCTGTCTTTCCACAATTATTATCACTACTGGTTTTTGGCAGTGTGAAATTCAGTGATAAAATAGTTCAGTAACACTTGCTGGCTTTGTGAGGCATCGGTTGGAAATTGGACGTTTTCATTAACGCATTTCACCAGGGTTGGCAAAAGAACTCCAAGCATCTTTGAGAAGATTTAGACTTTGGAATTTATAGGTTAATGGACAGGATGTCTCTTTCCACAAGCACAAGTACCAGATGATCTCACACTTGTCAGCTTTTCATCTGTGTAAGTGAATGTAAGCAAACACTTGTGTGTTTTGTTGTTGCACAGATCAATTCAGTGTATGTACACGCGCATCAGAGGCAAGTACAAACACATCCTTTTGTTGCTTTACTTTCCACATTCTGTTGTTGCTGTGACTAATTTTGTTAAGTCTTCTGATTTAATAACTTGTAGTCAGAATTTCAGCTGCTCTAGTATCTCTCAGGCTACATCTCAGACTCATCTCTTCCAACTTGCTTTCATTTCTGTTCCCACCTGACTTCTGCTTTGCCTTCTCCCCTCTCCCCCATTTTCCCTCTTCTCCATGCTCTTTTAAGATGTAGTTCTAAATTATGGAACATCTTTGACAGATAATGTAATGTTCAGTAGTTGTTCAAGTAATACCAGCATTTTTCCCCTACTTACCTATTTCGAGGTTTCTAAGTTTCAGAAGTGTCATGGACAGGGTGCCGAAGCAGTACTCTGCCATATGGGACAAGAATTCCTTGGTGTTAAGCCATATGCTTTTTAAAATGTAAGTGTACAAGTAGCACTTAATACTGATAATAATTTTGTAGTACTGCCATGGTCACCTTTGACCCTGCAGACGAGTTTTCCGGGCCTGGGTTTTTCTCACAGACTTTGTACAGCTGATAAAATAGGGTATGTGAGCTTAGGCACAAGGGTGCGTTCTCCTTTTTGTGTTTTAATATTACCAAATAGCTTGTCCACACAGCAGCACAAATGGAAAGCATTTGGTTTGTTGTTTTCAGTCATGTTGTGTTCTGCACGGTCAGAAACAGCCTGCTTTGGGAAAAGTATGAAGTCAGGAACAGACACCACTGAAGATGGACCCAAGGGCTTTTGCAGACTGATAGTCAGGGACCAGGGCCATGATGATGCAAGTCACAGAGCCTGAGGGGCAGTGGTGGCCCAGGAATGTTGTGGAGGGATGTTACCAAACATTAATTGCAAACACACCATAGAGTCTTCATGATGTTTTCTGAAATTACCAGATAACTCCTATTTTTGTCAGAGACTACAACAATTGATTGTGTTTTCAGTGAAATTCAGGGAATTTTGTGTATGACTATCAGCATCGAAACTGGTAGACACAAGGCTTTTGAAAAATCTACTTCTGTACTGCCTGCTAAATGCTGAGAAAAATTTTAATTTCTCTTTTTTTGGTTTTAAGTGGTAAAATACAGGAAATAAGGAGAGCAAATACATATTTATTTATATGGCCCAGAACTTCACTGACTGGTCCAAATAATCCAGGTACTTTCTCAAGTCTTCAATTTCTTTACTCACTACTTAATACAGAGAGTTCATCATTGCTTACCTCATGCCTTTTAACATTTTTTTCCACACTGTCTTCGTTTTTTTATCAATGAGTGGAACTGCTTCAGCCATTGCATCTGTGAATGTTGTGTGTGGGTTTGGCTGTAGTTTTGCTAGCAGTTTTGCCAGAACTAATAATTCTTTTCTCCTAATTTCCAAACCTATGAACTCATATGGAGATAGAAGGTCAGTTAAACTAGAGCATGCCGTGCTCCTATGTCTGCAGCTTGACCAGAATGGCCAGCTCTTTGATCCACTGTGCAATCTACAATTGTGTTCCTCTGAACTGAATTTCCTGAGGAACTCTGCTGCCTCCTGTTTGTCTGGGAATTAATGAATCAAGACATGCAGTCAGGGGTTTTTTGTTTATAGCCTTGATTGTAAAAAGCACCATTTTCCATCCTTGAACACCAGGCACTTTACTAATTTAATCTGAAGCTATGCACACTGGGCTGGAAGGGGCAGGAAAAATGATCTACAGAAAAAAAAATCATTAACTCAGTAAGGTAACAGAGCATCTGTAATGAGTGAGGTGTGAATCCTGCTTCATTATCCCTGCTCCCAGGACTTCGTGCAATCACTATGGCAGAAAAAGCAAAAGCCAACTGCAGAAATAGCTCTGTGGAATAGAAATCAGAATGTGTGATGGGAATCCAAATTTCTCAGCCATTTGTCTAGCCATTAGTTGAATCATTTTGCAGAGTACCTATGAGAAGGTAGCAGAAAGGAGAAACACGCTGTGTAGGATTATCTCTCTGTGGGTGTGGTGAAGGATGTGGCTTATAAAACTGAACAAACTGTTAACAATGTATTAATTAATTAATGCACTTTCCCCAAGAGCAGACATGTACCTTCCTTCAGTAACATGACAGTCACCTGGATGAGCGTTCTGACTTTCTTCACAAACTTAGAAATTGTTCCAGTTGATTGCCATTAGCAATTAGCCCTTGCCAACTGTTGGCCTTGCCCAGACGAAGCCTCAGCTCTAACTGATTATATGAGCTGGGACTACTCATTGTCTGGTCTGCATATTGGGCTGGTTCTGATGTGTGCTAATTATAGTAATTACGTTTAGACAGACAGGGATGGAGCTACTCTGCAGATACAGTGTTGATAGCGGCTTGGAGCAAGAAAGGTTAGATTGAGAGACTTGGGTCTCATTTTCACAATTTTCCAAAATGGCTCATATTTCTACTTATTTTATAGAGTCATAGAATCATTACAGATTGGAAGGGAC
>VXBP01001430.1:0-14688 GCA_013400115.1 Rhinopomastus cyanomelas | reverse complement strand
CTAGTTGGAGGCCTGTATCTAGTGGAGTCCCTTAAGGTCAGTACTGGGACCAGTCCTATTTATTCTATTCATTAATGACTTGGATGAGGGATTAGGGTGCACTGTCAGCAAGTCTGCTGAAGACACGAAGCTGGGATGAGTGGCCAACACATCAGCAGGCTGTGCTGCCATTGAACAGGACCTGGATAGGCTGGAGAGCTGGGCAGGGAGAAACTGAATAAACTATAACAAGGGTAGAGTCTTGCATCTAGGCAAGAACAACCCCAGGTACCAGTACTGGTTGAAGACTGACCTGCTGGAGAACAATGTAGGAGAAAGGGACTTGGGGGTCCTGGTGGATAGCAGGATGACCATGAGCCAGCTATGTACTGTTGTGGCCAAGAGGACCAACAGCATCCTGTGGCGGATCAGAGAGGGAATGGTTATCAGATTGAGAGAGGTTCTCCTCCCCCTCTTCTCAGCCCTGGTGAGTCCTCATCTAGAATACTGTGTCAACTTCTGGGCCCCTGAGTTCAAGAAGGACATGGGGCTGCTGGAGGGAGTCCAGCACAGAGCAACGAGGATGATGAGGAAAGGCTGAGGGATCTGGGTCTCTCTAGCTTGGAGAAAAGGAGACTGAGGGTTCACCTCATTAATGTCTGTAAATATGTGAAGGGTGGGTGTCAGGAGGATGGAGACAGGCTCTTCTCAGTGTCATCTAATGATAGGACAAAGGGCAATGGGTGTAAGCTGGAACGTAGGAGATTCCACATAAATATGAGAAGGAACTTCTTCATGGTGAACGTGACAGAGCACTAGAACAGATTGCCCAGAGGTGTTGTGGAGTCTCCTTTTCTGGAGAGGTTTAAAACCCGCCTGGATGTGTTCCTATGCGACTGGATCTAGGTGATCCTGCCATGGCAGGGGGATTGATCTTTCGAGGTTCCTTCCAATCCCTAATTCTGTGAATCTGTGAAAACCATAAAGGTGAAACCATACTCTTAAATGCAGTCACTCAATTTATTTGCAGCTTTTTGTGACACTTACACTTTGTTCTCCCCTGGATAAATTCACATTTAGGAACTTGGTGTTTATTTTTGACAATAAATACAACATAATTTCAGGAAGAGCAGTATTTGCAATGATCTGCTTTGCTTTCATGTCTGTAACACTTGTCTGGAACTTAATAGCTAGGAACTGGAAATTTACAATGGAAAGCAAATTAGAAGTCAATCAGGACCACTTCCAGTATCAAATATCAATCCATGCAGTAAGGTTTGGAACGCTGATTCTCAATACAATGAGAATACACTCTCTCACCGCCCAACATAAGCATATATCTACCAAGGTGTTATTCCAGTAGGAGGAAGAGGTAAAACACAGTTAATGAGCAAAATGCTGAGCATTCCTACTTTGATCGAGCAAAGCATTTGAACAGGTGTCTGATGTTATACACAAGTAATCTCACAGAATCCCATAACTGAGTCACATGTTCAAAACTGAGCATGTGTTTTAGGTCCTGGGTGACAAGGCTCAGTATCTTGTATGATTAAGTGACTAGTAAGCTGAAGAGATTGTGTAGGAGTCATGTCCTTAGTTGCTTGCTGACTTCGTCAGCACGTATATCTTACTGAGGTTGTATGTGGTAATGCACAATACGAAAGTGACCTTTAATGCCAGAATTAATATAGTTTTGGGATTCTCTTTCCTATTTGCAACTGTGTATTCTGCAAATAACAAAAAATAGTCAAAAAACCCCCCATCTTAGTCACAATTTTGGAAGAATATGTGGTTAACTGACATCTGAAACATTTCAGTGTTAACTGACACATAGATACAATGTCATGGTTTAGTGATGGGCTTGGTCTTGATAACCTTAAAGATCTTTTCCAAGCTTTGGAAAATCTATGATTCTATGACATTACTTTTTTATTCCTTATAAAAGATGAACCTCTGGAATAGTAGACTAAAGATGTAATACTCTGTTTTCTCACTTATAGATCCAAATACATTCTTGCACAAGTCAGTGGTGTTGCTAAGGATTCAAATATATACCAGTATTCACAGATATGTGTCAAGTGTCGGAGCTCTGCTAATGCAGCGCTCTTATGTGCCGTACTAAGCTTGTAGTAGGCTATAGAACAAAATACCCTCAGGCTGAATTCAGACTAATTAAAGTCAATGAATGACTGCCTTACAAAGGCAATATTTTCCAACAGAGCTTAGAGTTTGTTTTACTGCACTAATTCAATTGAATCTTGAGACACTTATTGGCAGGCCACAACTCCAGTTGTGACCTGCAGCTGCAGCTGCTAGATATAATGTAGAATGAAGCTTTATTAACTGAATAGATTCATATGCTGCATCTGCTTGTATTCATGGCTTTGATTTAATCTGATCTATGGGTAAATGTTAATTTCTGTTTCCTGACTTAAGTTAATTGTAATTTAACCTATGGTCAGAACTTGTCTAAGTTATTTGAGAAGAGGCGTGGGTTGTTTGTGTCTTATACACCTAGACAGTGGGTGCAGTTCTGGCTTTGAATACAACTCTGTAGCTGCTTCAGTGAAATATGCATGTGGATATCTAATAGTAATTTACATGTGCGGATCTAATAATAGTTAGATGCAGGTTAATTTGTAATCAATGTAGCAATAACTTTGGGGAAAACCTTAATAAAGCATCTATTTTCATAAATGCTCACAGGTGGATATCCTGCAGATAATTTTTAATTATTAATTAGCAGAGAGTTTTAGGCAATAGAATACTAAATTGTATTTAAAAGTGAGCCATGCTAGTCACAGACCTTCCACTTAGTCACCAACCACCTTAATCCAGTCTCATTCAAAGTCTCTGACAATAAACTCTCGTTATATTACCTTTTCTCACACAACAGGTTTATCCAGCATCTCCTTTACTAGAAGGAAGTTTGCTGCTATATCTCTGAAAATACTGTCTGACTTCAGTATGTGAAAAACAAATATATAGAGTCTATTGACAACTGCAGTAGTTAGAATAATATTAACTTTTACATAGAGTTTTGTAAAAAGTTGTATGATAGTTGAACAAGAACTTTTTTCTTTAACTACAGCATTACTAAATGCATATGATAAAGTATTACTTATTATTGTCAACATTTAAACAGCTTGAAATAAAGGCCTTTTTTAAAGTTTGAATTTCTACAATGTCATATTTCAAAGTTTTTATGTGAAGAAATGGGTAACCTAAAACTTTTTAAGGTTTATAAACTGATAAAACTTTATAAGCATCTATGTCTCTCAGGATTAAGATAGGTGAAATGCAAAGTTATGCAAGGTGATTATCACTCCCTTAAAAAAGACAACATTTTAAGTGCTGGAAAACACTACAGCCATATTAAAATTGTGTAATATAGAATCTTCGGTAATTCAGTGGTCTGAGTCTGGTCCTGTAGGAGCTCTAGAAGTGATATTCATTCCAATTTACAATGAAGTAAAAGAAAAATTAAATTAGAATTTCTGCGAAACTTATACTCACTCCCATAGACAAAACAGCCGAACTTTTAACTTAGTTGCTTTCCTAGAAGGAAAGTCACCTTCCTTATCTAAAAAAAAAGGGGGTCATAAACCACTTTTGCTTTGTTTGCGGAAAGATTCAGCTATTTAGAGACCAGTAATCCTGAGCAAATTATTTACAAACTGCAATGGAGCAATAGGACAATGAAAGTTTGTCAAGGGCAGGTTGACATTAATAAAAATAAACATTGTATTAAGAGACAGTATTTAGACAATATACTTCGTTCCTTGTGCATCAGGTTAGTGCCCTTGCAGTGACAGGCACTGTCAACTAATTAGATTGTGTCTTAATCCTGACTGATGTGTCAACGCCACACACTTGTGTGTACGTTGCAGGAATTTCACCATTTTTGATCACTATCAAGAAAGTGAAAGATGTAACCTAGATTATATTAAACTTTCTTAGCTTTTTTCCTTTTTTCTCAGGTATTAAATGCTTTCTAACAACAACTGAAACATACAGCCAATCTTTTTCAGTGGTTTACTTACCCTTTAGTGAAAGAATTCCTGTCTTCTATACTCTAATAAATTGTGTATTAGCCATTTTCGAAACACAGAATATCATCACTCCAGTCTTCTCTGGATTAATACTAGATTTCTGAAAATGAACTCAACACTATTATTTCTGGAGAACAAGCTTGGATTTGCTTTACCTTCTTCTGTTTCATAGAATCACAGAATCATAGAATCATTCAGGTTGGAAAAGACCCTTGGGATCATCAAGTCCAACCATCAACCCTACTCTACAAGTTTACCCCTAAAGCAGATTCCCTAACACTACATCTAAGCAACTTTTAAACACATCCAGAGATGGGGACTCAACCACCACCCTGGGCAGCGCATTCCAGTGCCTGACCATTATCTCCATGAAGAATTTTTTTCTAGATGTCTAGCCTAAACCTATCCTGTTGAAGCTTGAAGCCCTTCCCTCTGGTTCTGTCGCTAATTACCTGTGAGAAGAGACCAGCACCAACATCTCCACAATATCCTTTCAGATAGTTGTAGAAAGTGATAGGGTCTCTCCTTAGCCTCCTCTTCCTCAAACTAAATGACCCCAACTCTCGCAATCTCTCCTCATAAGATTTATTCACCAGTTCCTTCAACAGCTTTATTGCCCTCCTTCCCACTTGCTCCAGCACCGTGATGTCTCTCTTGTACTCAGATGCTCAAATCTGGACACAGCAACCAAGGTGTGGCTTCACCAGTGCTGAGTACAGGGGGACAATCATCTCCCTACTCCTGCTGGACACACAGTTTCTAATACAGGATGCCATTGGCCTTCTTGGCCACCTGGGCACACTGCTGGCTCATATTCAGCTGCCTGTCAATTAGACCCCTCTGGTCCCTTTCTGCCAGACTGCTTTCCAGCCACCCTGCCCCCAGCCTGTAGCATTGCATGGGGTTGTTGTGACCAAAATGCAGGACCCAACACTTGGCACTACTGAAACCCATACAATTATCCTCAGCCCACTGATGCAGTCTGTCAAGGTCCCTCTGAGTAAGTAGCCTTACTACCTTCCAGCAGATTGACACTCTTTCCCAACTTGGAGTCATCTGCAAATTTACTGAGGGTGCACTCAATACCCTCTTCAAGATCACTGATAAAGATGTTGAACAGGAGTGGCCCAGGAGTGATTGCTCCACCGTCTTCAAAATTCCCATATTTCCTGGTTCTCACCTTAGACCAATACTTTCTGCAGTACAGAAATGTATTTTCTTATCATTTCAGTCTAAATATAGTAAAAATGTCCCAGTTCTGAAGCATACAATGGCATATAAGAACTTTCTGAACTGAAGATATTGATGATAAAATGTCCCATACTGAACATAAGCTCTATGTTAGGAGTCAATGGTTTTCAAAGTTTCTACAGTGCGACAGAAGACAGTTCCAGACTAGGCCCTGCTGGGCAAGAATACATCAGGAAACATTGAAACAGGGACTTCATGATGGAAACAGAGACTGAAGGCAAAAAGATACTCAAGCTGAGTTACGTTTTTTGGGTAGTTGGTTACAAAAGGAGTATATGGAGCAGGTTGAGCTGTATCCACTTTATTTTTCAGTCAGCTGTTTGAATATTCAGTCTGGCTTCCTATTAAACTTAGATCCATTTTGTGTTATATTTTCTTACAGTGCCCAAGATCTCTTTCATAATGTGTTCATGTTTTTGAAAATCAGACAGAGGCATTTAACTATCTTCTAAACTAGGCAGTGTAAATATTACTAGAAAGTACTACAGAAGGCTGTCTAATTGAACCATGGAAAGCATTATCGCACCATTTCCCAATTTAGAGCTCATTATTCATTGGAGTCCAATACCATTTTATTACTAATTACGTATGAAATTGAAGTTTCAGGTTTCACCTGCACGAGGTTTTTTTGCAGTCTTCTGAACTATACCTTATTTCCAGCCAGTCCCACCAGAGCACTGAAAATTCATTTATTTTTATCTTTGCATATTTTCTGAGGCTTTGAGATTGTTGCTTACTTAGTGAGTAGAAGCCCTAAAGCAAAGATATGCAGCCTTGGCCGTGACCTTGAGCAATTCACATGTAGTCCATGGGTTTCATGTTTACTTCTGTGCAAAGCGTATTGGGCAGGTTAGGGTTTCTACATTGTTTTTAGAGCTGTAGATGAAAGGCACTGTAAAAACTCCAAGCATAATTAAGAGATAGAAGGAACATCCTGCAAACTACAGGCCTGACCTCAGTGCCAGGTTATGGAGCAGGTCATCTAGAACACCATCACACAGCACATGCAGGATGACGATCAGACCTAGTTCAGGAAGGATTTATGGAACTAACCCGATTTCCTTCTACAACAAGGTGACCTACCTAGTGGTTGAGGGAAGGGCTGTGGACTTTGGCTACCTCGACTTTAGTAAAAGGGAGACCTTATCCCTCTCTACAACTACCTGAAAGGAGATTGGACCAAGGAAGGGGACAGCCTCTTCTCCCTGGTCACTAGAAATAGGACTAGAGGAAATGCTTGTAAGCTGCACCAAGGGAGGTTTACGGTGGATGTTAGGAAGAATTTTTTCACCAAAAAGGTTATAAAAAGTTGGAATAGGCTGCCCAGGACAGTGGCCACACGTAGAGGCATTTAAACAATTTGTGGATCTAGTGCTCAGGGAGATTGTTTAGTGATGATCTGGCAGTGCTGGGTTGAAGGCCGGACTTGATCTTAAAAGTCTCTTCCAGCCAAAGATATTCTATGATTCTGTGAATAATAAATATGTATACATATCTTTCCAGTTTATGTCTCAGGTATCCAGAACAGAGTTTTAAATTTGTACAAAGCTGCAGATCTGCTCCAGTAAAACCGTCTACAGCAGCTATTAATTTGAAGTTCTCTTGCACTAGATTAACCAAATGCCTGAAAGGACGATACTAGGTCACCTTCTTAAAATGGTCTGAATGCCAGCAGAAGATTAAGAAATGGTGGGAGCAACTATATTTTATTACACTGAAAGCATTACAAGCCAAGTGTATATAAGCAAATTGACATACAGTGACAGATTGAATTGCATTGATAAACTAAAAATGACAGAGACTCAGTCCTTTGGAATAATAGCTCTTGAAGATTTTCCATTTTGATAATATATTTGGATTGACAGTAGCTTTGATAATAAGAAAATGGCTATGACTTTTCATTTGTAAAAAAGATGCCTTGTGATCCAACAGTTTCATCCTTCCAACAGTTGCACCCTTACAGATGGGATTACTATCTACACCTTTGCTGGTTTTGATGAATCCTGGATGATGCTTTAGAAAATTAACAAATCTTTAACTTTACCAGTAGTGGCACAGCTGCAGCTGTAACCAAATACTCACCATTCTAGGTCGTATGTGATATAGGAACATGATCTACCTTTCATCTGGTTAGGATACTTGCAGTGTCAACCTATGATTAACTGCTACTGTCACTTAGAGATCATGTGTATTGGGAGTTCCAAAGTTCTCAAGACCTTAATACTGTCTATTTATGCAGCTTGTTCCTCCTGGAGTATCATAGTGCAAAACCTGAGTGTGGGCATAACTGCAACAGCATTTATAGAAACATGCATCAGAGAGCAGACTTTGGGGCTGTGTTAGCATAGGTGAAAGAAGAGGAACAGAAAATACGTGGGAACAGACAAAGTTGCTAGTGACAACTTCAGAAGTAGTTAGAAAAAACCAACACAGTATAGGCTAGGGAAAGGCTGAAAAGAGACTGCATTGACATTTAATGTTGTACAGAAGGCTACTTTTCCATAGTTTTGGCTGTTTTCCTGTGTGAACAGAAAAAAGTTTTCAAAGCATAATCTCAAGGGTCACTCTAATCAAGGTTAAGCAAGTACCAGCTCTTTGATAATATTTCATTTTATTTGAGTGATGCGTCTGCCTGATATAGCAGAAGTTATATTACTGGAGTATTAAGCATGATAATTTGCACTCTATATTAAATTTCTAATATTGCTATGTGTGTCTATAATTCATATGGTATTTTTAATGAAAGACATGAATGCACTGAAGTCTTCCCTTTAACATACTACATGATCCACTTTCAGCATTAACTTTCACTGAATGGCAGCACTTTTTAAAATTTATGTATTTTATCTGGCTTTTGTGAAAGAAAGGTGAGGGATGACAATAAGATTCCTCTCTGGCCTATCTCAATATAGAAAGGGAAATGTTTTTTCTCCAAGCCTAGTAACATCCAGCTGAGAAGGAAATCTTTGTCAGTATACTTTGAGCTAAGTCAGTAAGTCACTGGCAGGTCACAAATGGTCTATAGAGATCCTGCTGCTGGATCATATTCTGTAAAAGAGATCATACACGGACAAAGGTACAAATTGCATCAGCAGCAACAGCTGGCTGAAATAGATTGGAACCACATGGTGGGCTATTATGAACAGTCCAGAGCTGCTCTGGAGGAACAAGAACAGGCTTGAGAGACACTGCAGCAGGCAGGAACTGAAAGCATTAGTGTAAAGATTTTGTAGGATGAACATGTTGAGGAAATCATTCCTAATGTGTCTCTACCTGTACTAAAAATTTCAAGGGCCACAAGGAGAAGAAAAAAGATTATAGAAACAGATGGAGAATCATTAAGGCATAAAATTACAGGTGCTATGTGAACAGATGGAATGAGGGGGGGGAAAGAAAGGAAAAATGTTAAATCTGAGAGTTAGTGGACTCTGCCTGTCTCCTCATGCACAAAATTCTGCAGATGTGTAACAATTTGATCTTGGAAGAGTATTCAAAAATTAATTACATCACTTTTCTAGACAGCTCTCTCCTTCTCACTGGGTACACTAGTTTATCCCCTCCACCATGTGCATTAAAGCAAATTGTCCTGTTCTTGAATATATCTGAAAGCCAGAAGTTTTTTAAAGCTATCTTGTGACAGGGAAGAACTGAATCAATATCACTAAGAGCCCTTATCACCTTAATACTATGGCAAAGCCTTTCTCCCAGCTCTAAACCACTTACATATAGAGATGGATGATAAATGCAATGGCAAAGCTGGAATGCTTTTGCTATCAATCTATGGCTGGTAGTATCGCTGTCCTAAAATATGGAGCCAGCAGACTTATGCAATTTGGTTAACCATCTGAGAAACCAGTCCCACTGATGTTAATTACATCGATTTCCCTTTTGTATTAAAAAGACAAAAACCAGTTGTAATTTATCCAAAAAGAGCTCAAAGACTTAGAAGACTTAGTACTTGCATTCAAAAGCTCAGTACATTTCCTCTACCTTGCTGATTCAGCACAAGGAAACATCATTATGAATGATAAAGCAGAACTATGTCTATGAAACTAGCAAGGCATTCGGGTTTACTGGTAACGATCTGGGATTGTGAAAGACCTTGGCTGGAAGTCATCTGATTGACAAATTCAAAAAGACGTACCCAGCATGGCCAAGCTTATCTAGGGAGGCAGCCTCTCATCAACAGCTGGATACAAAGTAGAGGCTTTTAATGTCTGAGAACCAGTTCTATGAATAACCTTCTACATGATTAACATGTCCATCCTGATGGTTCACTTTTGAAATATGTTTGAAGGAACTTACATTTGTAAGACATGGAATTTCCTTTCATTTATCATTATACTTTCTTCCGTTACCTGTTGGAAAATAAAGACTTAATTCCAGGCAATACCATTGATCACAAAACTCCCATCTCCATTCTTGAAGAGAGTCTCTGGCTCTTTCTTGAAGCAGCACATCTATTTGAAAAATAGGGTTGATACGAAAGATTATAATTTTATCAGTAAATGCAGAAGTTAGAAGGAAAAATATCTGTTAGATTAACTAGTCTGACCTCTTTCAAGAACAAGACTTCTCCCTTTCAGATATTTTACAAATGTAAGCTCCTGCTGAGCACAGCAGAAACATTGGAGGACTATGTTGAACAGAAATAAAATAATAATAATGATAGTACTATTAATTATAATGTGATTTATTTCACAAGAAATCTTGTTAGCAGGTGGGTGACAGGCCCCAAAATAGATCCCTAAAATCTTCCTGTACATATAGTTTTTCTCCCAACTGAAGGCAAAGCAGTTTAATAAAAGGATATTAAGCATCTATTTTATAAGCATTTTACAGTTTTCCTTGAGCATGAATCTATAAAGGGTTAACCATACAGACTGTGAAAAATAGTCTAAAAACTATTATAATTTAAGTATGCCATATTAATATTGCAATATGCATCTACTACTTTTAGTATGGGTTATTCACTAGACAATTTTATGTAATTTCAGTCCTGATAATTTCTTACATATTGAATCCAAAGATATGGTGGCTTTACTTTAGTAGGTACAATTATAATATATTGTAATACATGAAAACAAGGAAGAAGTAAACAGTCTTCATTTATTTAGATGCTGATTAAATGCATTAGAGCTGATATACCTGCCCACTTCCTGGAAATGTTTGAGGCCAGGCTCTTCTGCCTGGAGAAAAGGCAGCTCTTGGGGAAACCTACAGCAGCCTTTCAGTACCTGAAGGGGGCTATATAAAAGGTGGACATGGACCTTTCACAAGAGACACTAGTGATAGGAGAAGGAAGAATAGCTTTTTGAAGCTAAAAGAGGATATATTTAGATTGGATCTTGGGAAGAAATTGCTCACTATGACGGTTGTGAGGCACTGGAACAGGTTGCCAGGGAGGTAGTGGATGCTCTATCCCTGGAAGGGTTCAAGGCCAGGTTAGATGGGGCACTGGGCTATCTGGTCTGGTAAGAGGTGTCTCTGGCTAGGGCAGGGGGATTGGAACTAGATTATCTCTGAGGTCACTTCCAACATAAGAAAATCTATGATTCTACAATTCTATGAGATATCCTCAAAACCATTGTAATATTGTATTAAAGCATGAAACAATATCCTCAAAACCATTGTAATCTTGTATTAAAGGGTGAGGCAAACATCCTCTGTTGCGATACTATGACAGCAGTATGAACTGTAAGTCCTGTTGAATAATCGCAAGAGGAAGAGCAATGCAATATGAAATTTCTGGAGTGTAAATTCAAGGAAAGTTGGGGAAATATTTTGTCCCCTGTAGAATATTTAAAATGCTTTCTGGGTCATGATTAACCCATCCTTCAGCCCTAGAGCCCTTACACATGCTTCTTGTATCTGTGTTTGTAAATGGAACAATTCCCTTCCCTTTCTCTCAAAAGATCTTTGATTAAGCCATTTCCTACAGTTTTTCCCAAAGCCATTTTTTATCCTAATTATATATAGCTGAAAACTTTCTGGAATGTTCCAATTGTCCATTACCCTCACCGTGAAAAAGTTCCTTCTGATATTAATATGGAACCTCCTATGTTCCAGCTTACACCCACTGCCCCTTGTCCTATCACCAGATCATAGAATCATAGAATCATTAGGGACTGGAAGGGACCTCGAAATATCATCTAGTCAAATCCCCCTGCAACAGCAGGATCACCTAAACGAAGTCACACAGGAACATATTCAGTCGGGTCTTGAATATCTCCAGTGAGGGAGACTCCACAACCTCCCTGGGCAGCCTGTTCCAGTGCTCTGTCACCCTCAGTGTGAAGAAGTTCCTTCTCAGGTTGATGTGGAACTTTTTATGTTCCAGCTTATAACCATTGCCCCTCGTCCTATCACTAGATGACACCGAGAATAGCCCAGCTCCATCCTCCCGACATCCACCCCTCAAATATTTATAGACATTTAATGAGGTCACCCCTCAGTCTTCTCTTCTTCAGGAGACCCAACTCCCTCAGCCTCTCCTCATAAGGGAAGTGCTCCACCTCCTTCATCATCTTCGTTGCCCTTTGCTGGACCCTCTCCAGGAGCTCCACATCTCTCTTGAACCAAGGAGCCCAGAACTGGACACAATACTCCAGATGTGGTCTCACCAGGGCAGGGTAGAGGGGGAGAAGAACCTCCCTTGATCTGCTAACCACCCCCATTCTGATCCACCCCAGGATGCTGTTGGCCCTCTTGGAAGCTTCAGGCTAGCCTTTTCATTTTCAAGCATCTTGTTTAGACATGGAAAAGTGCATCCCAATTAAGAATGAATTTATGGACAATTCGGTTTTTTACTTATTTTGGTAGTTTTACTCACTAATAACAGCAAAAACCATCACTGTATTTCAGCAGTAAAGACTAAAACTTGTAATTTCTTTTCATAATGTGCAGCAGAATAAGATCAGCTTTAGTATCATTTTCATGACTCATGAACCAGCCATTCATATTACCACTACATCACAGATATTAAAATACAATAAATTTAGCAATTTTTAGCTACTATATCCGTCTCAATATCTATTGTATCTCGTTCAAAGCAGGATTATCTTACCGTTTCTTTGAAGACAATTCTGTGTCTCCTTCCACTTAATCATTGCTTTAGTTTGATTTTTCAAACACATTTCTTAATGAGTGGGAAAGATCTCATTGGGATAATCCATGTTAACACTAAAATGACCTAAATTGTGTTATTCAGACGCTTCCTGATATTAAAAGCGGCACTGCCATGTGCTCAGGGCGGTCATATGAGTAACAAGATCAACCTGGTATTTCAATCTACTTGACATGAGTAGACTTCACTGGAATGAGAAAGATGCCAGATTAATAAAAGGCAGAGCAAAGATGTCATGTGTATTTTGTGTTTCAGGCTTATGAGCTCTAATTAGCTGCCAAGCCAATTAGCCTGACAGACATACCAAGATCCTCCCAGTAAGACCAGCTCAAGAACAGAAGCCAGGGACTGGGAAAATCCATGCCCACTCAATGCTGCCAGTCCCTTTCACCTCCTTAGTGCAGCAGCAGGAACAACAACCTGAATACCCATTTTTGCAAATGGATGAGGAAAGGATAAAGTATATAGCAACAGCAACCTGTAGGCCTCAATGATCTGCAGATTTCTGTATATTGTGTTTCTTTTTATTGCCTCCTATTTATTGTAAGATATCTTGGTAGCTAAAGGTAAGGGGCAGCACAGGACTTACATTTCCCTTAAACTCTCAAAAAAAGGATTAAGTGTGACTTGACTGCTGTGGGCCCAGCCTCTCTTTTACAGAGGCGTGAAATTTGTCTAGTCTGATCATAGCAAAAATATTTTTGCCTTGTTTTCCAACCTTTTGCTGGAACAGCTGCAGTAGCAGTACATGGGGAGGTAGGAAGAGAACTTTTGAATTTTACAACCTGTTTCAAGCTCTCCAGAGATTTAGAGCTATTTTAGGGTGATTGTATATGTTCCCTTTTTAAAGCTGTTTCAGTTTTGAGCCTTTATTAGATTTCTTTTATTGCGTATTTTGCTATATTTATATGCATTATGAGTATTGCCCTTCCTGAAATGCTAATATACAAAAAACAAAATTACTAACACTTAACTATTATGCTAAGCATAACATCCTTCTGAATAAGACTGTTGTACTCAGTTATTTGTAATCTCATAGCAGAAGCAGGTGGTCACATCATTTGCAGGGTGTAAGCATACAAATATGCTCATTCAGGAGGTGTTTATTCTCTTTAGCTATGAAAACAAAGTTGGAAGCTGGGTCTTGAAGTCTTCATGTAATATTTCAGGTAAAATTAGTACACTAACATAGATAGCCCTGAAGATGAAAAGTAACCACCTAAGGACGACTCAAGGGGAAGTTGCCATGACAGTGGCTTCTGAACAGAGTAAAACATAATAAAACACCATTTGTTTGTCAGAAGGAAAGTAGGACACAGGAGTTAAGGTCATTCTGAAGTGAGAGACCTCCAACATCAAAGCTTGCAATCAGGCTCCCTGCACTAGAGCTTTCAATAAAGCTCTAACAGACTTTTGGTGAATCCAAGCCCCACTGTAACCCCAGGCATCTGTAGAAAAACAAAATATTCTCTCCCGATTGGAAAATAATGAAGCAACTAAGTAAGTTACACAAAATTATAGCATCAGGCTCAAACTCAGCACTTCAGAACACCAATTATTGGTTGTATTTATAGAAACCAAATTTGAACATCTTTCTACGTGCTGCATTGGCGCATTTTACTATGTAGAAGAGGTTGTTTTATACCCACTACTCAGGCCAGTCAATGTTCCACATCAGGACTCCTCTATCCAGCAAGACATGCCTGGTATGCATCACACTAAACATGTGAGCTGTTAATACCACACTGCAAGATTTCCCTTGGAGAATCATAGAATAGAATCATAGAATCACTATGGATTGGAAGGGACCTCAAAAGATCATCTAGTCCAATCCGCCTGCAACAGCAGGATCACCTAAACCAAGTCACACAGGAACTTATCCAGTTGGGTCTTGAATATCTCTAGTGAGGGAGACACCACAACCACCCTGGACAGCCCGTTCCAGTGCTCCGTCACCCTCACTGTGAAGATGTTCCTTCTCAGGTTGATGTGGAACCTCCTATGTTGGGAACGCAGACAGAGGGTGGAATGAAGCAGGCTAAGACGCAGACCACAGGCTGCAGTGAATGCCTCAGTCTATCCNGAATGCCTCAGTCTATCCTCTGTACCAGGGAATTGTATACGCTGTGAACAGGTAGATTTCCTACTGAGAAGAGCAGCACAGCTGGAGGATGAAGTTGAACGACTAAAGGAAGAAGTTCATCGGCTTAGAACTATCAGAGAATCAGAAGATGAGATAGACAGATGGTACCAGGCTCTGGCAGCCCCAATGGAAAGTAA
>VXBP01001427.1:679-18441 GCA_013400115.1 Rhinopomastus cyanomelas | reverse complement strand
TTATTCCCCATGCTGCGTGCATTGGTGTACAAGCACTGTACACCAGGAGTGAACTGAGTGCTCCGATCTCACCCTAGGACAGCGAGAGGTCATCTGTTCTTCCTTAAGATCGGAGCTCTGCCCCACTGGTGCTCGCCTATCAACTATCCCACACCCCTTTGAATCTAGTTAAAAGTCATCTGAATGAGCTCTGCCAGCTCCTGCCCCAGAGCCCTGCTTTGTGTTCTTGGTAACAACAACACTCACTAATCTCTTCATAAGTGCATATCTGACATGACTCATCTCAGTCTCCTCTAGTAACAAAAAATCCTAGTCAGGACAACCTGAAGGCTAGTTTTCTAGTGTTTACTGACATTCTAGGTTTGCTAGAGCTGAGATCAGTCACGAAGCATATGCCTTGCTGGTGCAGTACTGTCAGGATACACTGTCAAGGAAGCCAATCAGAGAAACCTTGGACACCTTGCCTTCACTGACAGCAGTGGAAAAAGCCTCATCAGCTTCAACAACATAAATTTTCACTCAGGCTTGGGAATATGGTATGAGGCGTGTTGAGAACAGCACCTTCACCATGGCAGG
The DNA here is from genome assembly GCA_013400115.1 of Rhinopomastus cyanomelas. Taxonomy (NCBI): domain Eukaryota; kingdom Metazoa; phylum Chordata; class Aves; order Bucerotiformes; family Rhinopomastidae; genus Rhinopomastus; species Rhinopomastus cyanomelas. Next base: position 17,865 of record VXBP01001427.1, on the reverse strand, counting down.
GCTTTCTTCCAATCACTATATCGTTTTCATTTTTTTAGCTTATACTAAAAAATGAATGCTTGAAATGTGTGTGATGAGTTGTACAAATGTGTGCATAGATCAATATTTATGAAAATGTTAATCCAAATGTGTTGGTGTCTATTTTTGTCAGAGAGTATAAACCTGGCGGGTAAAAATTTCATTTGTAGTAATGACTTATCGCAATTGGTCTTCAGTGATAACAGATTTTTGGATATCATTCTAGATATCCTTTAGCGTAGCTGGACACATATTTGTGGCTTTCTTAGGAAAATATTTCTTGAGGAACATTTATCACATTTCTGAAAAAAGTGGCGGCATTTGAACCAAGTTTTGGTCTTGAACTCCGGCCAATGTTTTCTTGAGTTGAATGAGCATTGCCAATAAAAAGTAATTGTACAACTGACAGAACCTGTTTTGTTGCTTCGTAGGAATGACTACAATTTACAGTCTGTAATGCCAAAAAGGGTCTCCCTCCTCTATGCTGCTCCTGGTAAATATTCTTGAGTCATCTTCCTGAGATTCACTGTGATGGTCTTCAATCCTCTGCCTCAAAAAACACTGGAACAAGAAAACCCTGTATATTCCTTTGTGTGAATAATTGCTCTGTGCAGCTATTTGTTCTATCAGTGCAATGGTTAATTATCACAGAATCACAGAACATTAGGGATTGAAAGGGACCTTGAAAGATCATCTAGTCCAATCCCCTGACACAGCAGGATCACCTAGAAGAAGTCACACAGGAACATATCCAGGCATGTTTTAACAATCTCCAGTGAAGGAGACTCCACAGCCCCCCTGGAAAGCCCGTTCCAGTGCTCTGTCACACTCACCATGAAGAAGTTCCTTCTGATACTTATTTGGAACCTCCTATGTTCCAGCTTACACCCATTGTCCCTTGTCCTATCACTAGATGACATTGAGAAAAGCCTGGCTCCATCCTCCTGACACCCACCCTTAACATATTTATCAACATAAATAAGGTCACCCTACAGTCTCCTTTTTTTCCAAGCTAAAGAGACCCAGCTCCCTCAGCCTTTCCTCATCAGGGAGATGTTCCACTCCTTCATCATCTTTGTGACTCTGTGCTGGACTCTCTCCAGCAGTTCTGTGTCCTTCTGGAACTGAGTGGCCCAGAACTGGACACAATAGTGTCTATTAGTTCTTGATGCCGCTATTTAAGTTACCCAGATAAAGTTTAAATACATATATGGACAGTTTATAAAGTAGCTGGTCCCAAACTTGTAACCATGTATATGTATTTGTTCAGGTCAGGAGGAACAGCAATCTCAAGTGTCCTGGATTTGAATCAGAGACAGACCCACAGTTTTCTGTCTCCAAAGTAAGTGATCTAAACATGGATGCTGTTTGTGAACCAGTGTCTTGCTAAACTCATTTACTGTTGTGCAAAAGAGAAAAATGCCTCAAGTCAAGGAATTTTAAAATGTTTTTCCCCTAATCTAAATGCCTAGACTACCAGACTACAGCAGGCATTTGTCACTTCCTATTTCTCTTGCTGCAGCAGAGCAAATTCTTTATTGTTATTTAGCCTTCAAATGGAAAAAGTGAAAAGACAGATCATAGAACAGGGGCCATTGTGAGAGCAGTATAGATTTGTGGATTTAAATCCCAGTTTAAATTGAATGAAAGAAAGATAGGATTTGAGACTTGTTTCAGCCCTTGTAGCTAGTATTTATTAAAAGGACTGTAGCAGAAACACTCTCTCTGTGTGTGATCCATGTGTTGTGGCCAAATTAAATGTCTGAGTCAAGAACCATAGTAATGCCTCTTGACGTCTGAAGAAGGAGAAAGTGGCTGTCCTGAGGCAGAATTTCAGACAGCGAGGAAGTCTTGGCAGTGCTGTTTGTCCCTGAACTTGCATGTATGTATAATATGCCTCTGCTAATAGTTCAGTAATGATTTCTGAACAATTGCTTGGGCAGCCTTAAACTGTGGTGGAAGCAGAGGCTTCCCTGCAGTAGTTGTCTCTATGTGCAGGATAAACAACCTACAGAGAGATTTCACAGCCCCTGACTAAATCCTTTCATGCAAGTTTTCATCAGAACAGGGGAAGAAATCCCACTTGCTCCTATTTGATTACTGCAGTGATTCATGGGTTATCAACTGGAATAACTGATTAAAAAATATGTTCTTTCCTTAAGAAAAACCAGTCAATAAAAAGCAGTCAAGAAATAGATTTGTGCTCAGGTACCAAAGGAACAGGACCAATAAAAAGGACTTGATAGACCACCTCACTTAGGTCAAGGAGAACAAAATGCAGAGCAACAGACTGATGAGTATAGGAAATTAAATTGAAGGAATTAGGCTACTGGGTAATGACTAGAAAAGGACATATAGATGGAAGAGATGACGGCTTTAGTCTCTGTGCCCAGTAGAGATTTACCAGAGCAGAGGACTGGCCAGTATCCAACCTCCTAACCTTCTGGAATAGAGAGAAATGAGGCTTTCTGTTCGGTGCTGGGCAATTATAGGAAAGAAATAACAGAACCTGTCAGAAAGGCACCGAAAGAATGTGGACTAGTCTCCGCTCTTTTGCATGCCTTCTCAAACAGAAATAAACCTCAGAACCACCTGAGATACACTCAGCACCAGTTATAGACAAGAATAATGGACAAAAGGTATCAAACAAAGGAAAATGTAGGCTATGTATCAGGGAAAATTGCATACGAGCCTGATCTATTAGCTCTCAGGCTCCACTCCCAAAGGGGGTGGAGTTGGAATTTCTGTTCCTCAAGCATTAAAACCCCAAGTCCTTGGGAGTGTCCTGCATGAAGAATCCTACACTGGCTGGAGGGCGGATGAGGTAGTTTAACTAGTGGTGATTTCCAGATCCATTTTATGTATATGCCAGAATGCCTTTACTGACAAGCTGCAGTTCAACACTAGAGCTGAAAGCGCCCTGGGCACAGCTTGAAAGAGTGATTCAGAAGAAGTAGACAGGAAGGGAGGCATAGAGTGACTGGCAGGAGGGTTAATTTAACTGGAAAAAGCCAAAGTCCACAAGTTTTCCAGTTGGAAACTGGATGGGAACTGAGGCTGAAGCAAAGACAGAGTGGTTAAGTGATCCCATCATTCATTGAATATTTACAGGTACATATCACAAGTTGGAGGCAAGTAAGTTAAAGCTTCGTTAACATTGCTTTCCCAATCCAAGGCATGACAAATTCATGCAGATGTTAAGGGCTTCTGCCTCCAGCACAGATACTACTGCTCTGTAAACCCCCATTTGATTTTGACCAGAGGAAGTTCTCCTTTGTTTGAGCTGTCACTGAAGCAAAACTTTCCATCAACACAAGCATCAAATTATTTCTTTCTCCCTACATGGTTCCCTCTTCAAGGCCAGGTTGGATGGGACCCTGGACAACCTGCTCTAGTGAAAGTTGACTCTGCCCATGGCAAACAGTTGGAACGAGATAGTCTCTGAGGTTGCTTCCAGCTTAAATCTTTCTATGATCCTATGATGAAATAAAAATGAAGAATAAATAGCCTTGTGTAATCATTAATGCCCATTTTAATTAATACGTTTATATTGTCAGCACTTCCTATATTCCCTCCTTTCATGACATGTTTGTGCTGTTATTTTTTGCATCCCTCATCTTTTCTAGTCCCTTTACTCCATACCAAATCTCCTTACCTCCCTCTGCATGACAGCTTGCTAAATGTTTACTTTCTACTTCTTTAAGCTATTTTTAAAATAATTGTTTTATTGTCTCAAAGAGTGCACCTGGATTGTCCACAGTCAAGCTGTCAGCCTGAGGCAGCAGATCTCTCCCCTGGGAGACTTTCTTTTGGGTCCACCAGACTGTGCTGAGCAATGGTGCATTCTGCTCCTTTGTCACTGACCTGCTATTGGAGTAATTTTATGCCCTGTTACTGGTCCAGGGACTGCTACTGAGGGAGAAAATACCGTGGTGCTCTGATTTCATTCCTGTCTCACAGCAGAAGTGTAAATAACCATCAACCAACTTCATTCCTTCGCAGGACATTGATTACATCATCTGTCCAGTAGCAAATACCACACAGTGCCATAATTATTTTTTTTCATAAAAAAAACTTTTCTAACTTTTCTAACAGTAATTTGAAAAAAGGAGGCAGGCTGTCACGTAAGTTGCATAAAAACAATTGGCTTCTCTCTGATTTCTCGAGCCTAACCTCCCAGTCTACCTTGGGAGACCAATGTTACCAGGATAGTGCTATTCTAAATGGAGGAGGCAAAGACACACCCGTGTGTATCCCATGATGCCATCACAATTCCTCCTACTCCTCCAGGTCTGTAAAATTTGAAGCTGACTATGTTATCTGTAGACCTATACTCCTGTGTGGAGGCAGAAAAGAGAGCTGGAGGAGATGGTCCACTCATAGTAACTACATCTTACACGAAGTTTCACAGGGGTGAGGAAATTCTATGGAAACACTAAACAGCACACACCGCATGGCATTGACAATGAGCAGTGCTGCCTCTCAAAGCATGTTTTCATGGTCTGGCTCAATGCCAGCTCAGTTTTCCTTGTAGAATAAGTTCTTTGACTGAAACCTTATGTAAGATGATCTGTCCCGTGACGGATGAGGCATCTGGTTCAGCCCTATTGTTGATTTGGCTAAACACTGGGCCTGACTATGGGGCAAATGCAGTAACTTACTTGCATCAAAATAGGCTGGTTGGGTTAAAATGCTTCCAGATGCAGCAGTCAAGGCTTTGAAAAAGGACTGGTGGGTCTAGAGCTCTCAGTTTAGAGTATGCCTAATTTGAGATCCTTTGATGCGATTTGATTTCTCCAATGACACAGCCGTACTCAGAAAATCAGATCTACTTTTGATTGCCTCAAGAATATCCACATTTAGACAGCACATCCAAAACCGCTAACCATTTGGAAAACAGAAGGATCAAAGAAAGAGTCAGTCTCAAAATCATATTCAACCCACAAGTCCTGATTATGTTCCTGTTTTTTGGTAACTGAATTGTTCTCTCTAGTAGTTTTGCAAATGTGCATAAGGGGAAAACACTAAACCCAGTAAAAAGAGGGTACAGTAAAGTTTGAAACACAGTGAAAAAAACCCAGCAAACCCAAAGGAGGAATTATTTTTAACAAAGTCACATTCTAGTGTAGAAGCATGTGTTCTTCCTTCATTAGAAAGCTGAGAAACACCCACATTCTTTTGACTTTTGTGTGAAAATTGACAAAGAGTATCTTCCAAAGTTCCAGAAACCCTGGCAGCCCCTTGTGTTGACAAGCCTGAAGTCATTGCTTAAATGACACCTGTATTAAAATTGCAGTCTGAACAAAGGCTTTCAATCAGAAACATCATCTCTCAGGTCTGCAGCTGTGGTAATTTTAAATGCCCGTGTATCTACATCACATTTAGTCTACTTCAGTACTCTGTGTTTCATACATTGCTTAGTCTCCCTTGTGGTTGCTGGGCAAACCGGATTAATTCCTGATGCCCAAGCAGGTTCATGTCCTACGTGGGAGGCAGGAAACAGGGAAGTTTTGCAAACTATCCATCTTGTTCTGCTAATAAAGCATCTTGTTTCCTGCTGTAGGTGCAGCTTAAAAATCAAGGAGGTGGTATTGTACTATCTAAATTGTATAAATACCACATTATTTGCAGCATTACAAATCTAGCCAAATTATATTGATGTATCTTGTATGCAGCACATTTGTCCTTGTTAGATCATGCCATATATACTGTAAATACTAAAAGCATGTATTAACTACCTAGTGGAAATAGAGGTAGGTTGTATTTCCATGTGTCATACTGAAAGAGGACTAAATGCCATAAACATCATACTTCCCCTGTATAAAGATATATTTGTCTCCAATATTGGAAGAGAAAAAGAATAGCTGAGAAGCAACATTTTTAAATGGAAAGGAAGCCCCTTTTCTCTTTGCGTAATCTTTTGTATGGTTTCTTGTATTCAGAAAAGGAAAATACGACTATCAGAATAAAGGGCAATCTTTAGAAACTGTCCAAGATATGATCCATCAAAATAAATTTGGTAGACTTATTTCCACTGTCCCACCACTGAATTTAGCCCTTTAGCCATATGTGCAAGATTTCTCACCAGCACATGTAATACTATCGAGGCAAATTACAGTCAATGGTGAAAGATTGTTTCATGACCATTCAAAGTCATGAAGCATTTTGATATATTTTCTATTTATTGCCTTTATTATTCCTGATTTGAAGATCACATGTGAAAGTGTTTATATGTGACTCTGATTGAAAAACATTCATCCGCACTGTGAAAAAGACTGTTAGGACCTACATATAATACTCTTACTTCAAAACTTTTGAAAGACTGTTACATCTATTTAAGTGAAAAATTCATCCTCTGTCAATCTTCAAATTAGTGTTTTGTGCACAAAAAGGAGTCCTCTCCCTTTTTCTTTTCAACAGCTCTATTCTGAAGCATGTAACACAAAGAAGGTACGGTACAGCTATTAAGTAACATTACCTTCACCATTTTGACTGAAAAAGGGTTCAGGCAAGAGTTTTGTAGCAAAGTAAAACTTAGAGGAAAGATTTCAGTAATTAGGGGCCTCACGATGCCTTCCCCGTGCTTGCCTTGTTTACTAAAAGAACGGGATTATGAATTTTTACCGTCCATCAGGCAAGTTTTGAAACAGCTGGCTAATTCCAGCTACATTTACAGAGGGTAAATGGGTCTGCAAGGTATTAGGGTTAGAAATTTCAGGAGAGTGGATGTCTAAATACAAGGAGCTTGTTACGAGTGAGCAGGAGAGAGACACTTTTGAGTGTCTGTGCTTATGTAAAGAATCAAAGCTGGGTTCAGCATTTATCATTTCTGTTGCCCTGATGTTAGCCAGTATAAGTCGACACACCGAGTAGGAGGTCAAGCACGCTGTCCCAGACCCTTTCACAGCAACAGTTTTGAAGGTAGGATAAGTAGAAGTAATTATTTTCCATTTGGCATTGAAATAAACAGAGGAAAATGACAAGGAAAGGAAAGGAAAAATATTTTTTGCATATCTACAGCACTAGTGAACATTAAACCATTTGCAAATCAAAGAGAGCAAGAAAGAAACCCTCACAATTTGGTAAAATTGAGAACATCTACACTTATTTTTGGCTTCTTTAATATTATCTGGAAATTTCCTTTTTACCATTACCGTCATTACATTACATTGAAGCCTCTGCTAAGTGTGATTTAACACAGGAGACAGGAAATCAGAGAGGTCTGATTTTCAGTATCAGAAGTGTCTCTGTTGTGGAAAGTTGTCAGCTTCCAAGTGTTGTCTGCACAACATAGATCTGTGTACTTTGGCAGGTTTATAGCTGTGAGTCTAACTCTCCAGAGACTTGCAGCAACTTGTAAACTCATAAGGAATTTTTCAGGCCAGTTCTATATCCCAGTTCACTAATTTACGAGAACAGTCCCATTACAAGGTTTTTTAAAGGCATGTTCAAATCACTGATTTCCTTTGTCACTCTTGCAACAGTGATTTGGAGCCTTGGAAAATGTACCAGGTTATCTCCCTGGACCAGACAGCTTGCTCTCTGTATTTCAAGGTGAATTTGTAAAGCTTTTGTTTTGTTATTTGAGTAGAAGTAAACTAGACAGAAGAGATAGTATTTGAGCATTTGTTGCAGCATTTTAACTTGGATTTCTCTCTAAAGGTGCTGCCTACCCTCTAGGTCAAATGCCTGAATCAGCTGTGCAGCTGGACAAAGTTCTTCCAGCTGAAAAGAGCAACAAAAGTGACCAAAATAAATATAGAATTAAACATTTAATTTTGTGTTAAGCACTAGAGTTCAGACGACCTGAAACACTTAGGAGATTTTTATTTGGTGTTTGCTGGGAAAACAACCTCTCTTCATTTAATTTTTGTCTGAACCTGTTACTCTCTCAGTAAATGCTTTTGGGTCACTTGATTGCTCACTAATAAATTAAAGGTGTGAATGAGGGTGTATATTACAGTGTCAATTCATCCTACTTTTTCACAAATAACCTAAAATGTTCCAATTCTTTTTCAGAAGAAAAAAAAATCAACTTTTTTTTTTTTTACTAGAGATTATTCAGGAACTTACAATAATACGAAAACGTAGCTCAGTAGGTAACTTCACACTTTGTCTCAGCATCTTTGGCTGCCCTGAGAAATTTTCTTGGGCTTTGATAATTTTTAGTTTTGCATCAGTGGCTTCCACTCTTTCCCTCTTACTCTACTATGTACACTTTCTCATCTCTCCATCCTGAATGAAATTGCTTAGCACTTCCAAAGCCATGTATACAAATTGCTTTTTTGAAAAAACACTGGATTTGACACATTTCTGTGTCAAGAGAATATTGCAAATGGTTTCAGAAACCATTCACAGGGCAAGATGCAAAACAGGACAGAAGGAGGATGGCCAAATATGTGCTGTGCTCTAACAATCTCTGCTTAATAAATAACCCAGAGAGTGACTGCTGCAATTAGAAACACCTCAAAGGCCTCTAAGATCCTCCAGGGAGCCTCTGTTCCTGCCTAAGGCAAGAGAAGAGAGTGCTAATTTTCTGATGGAGCTGATCCTTTCACTTCCCAACAGAGTTCCAGCACACCTGCAGTGTTCTCACTGGGACAGCAAGGGATCAGGAACAACGATGAAATTAGCCTCTGGAAGTCTGACTGCCAAAAGATCCGAAAAGCATAGTATAAAAGCACATTTCTGATAAAGTTAGGTTTAGTTCATAGTGTTTTCATGTAACCCCTGTTTCCTCCTATTCTATTCTGGTTCATTTACCCTGTCCACAACTACAAAAGTAAGAGTGTTCAGAGAGGGTGTGATTACATCTGTTTTATCAATACACACTGGTCTGTGGAAATGAGACCAGCAATTAAAACTAAATTATGCTGCTTTTCCCCTTTGTAATCATTGATGAAAAAAAAATGTCTACAAATATTATCTCGACTGTTTGCTAATATCATTGTGAACTTTTGGTCTAAGGTCTCTTTATTTAACTGTTTGAAAGAGGAAGTGATAACAAATGTTTCTAGTAACATTGTTCTCAAAGACGTAGGAACTCTGGCTCCAAGCAAAATATTTAACTACTTCTTGTTTACAAGTGGTGTATTCTGACGTTTGCTGGTCTGAAAAGGTCCAAAACATGCACACACACATCAGAGAAGATAGTCACCTGTTTTGAACTCTCAATAAAGTTCCGTCACTTATATTGTAGCATGTTTGATGCAGAAGTGGAAGAAATGTGTAAAGTACCAAACAATGAATCTTCCAACAGGGGTTCTCTGTGGACCACATGGTCCCTGGTGAAGCTAATACTATCTAGCTGCACTAAATTTCAAATTAATTAGGGCTTTCTTTATTTGAGAAAGGCTTGCTTTAGCTGATGTTTCTAAAAAAGAATTTTAAAATCATATTGATATAATGCTGCAAAATGCTTGGTACTTTGATGACTAAATGAACTTATTTCATTAAGAAAAAAAGGCATATTATTTATTGATGTTTGCACAATTTCAAATGCTCCTTTTATTCATGTTCTGTCTATGAAATTGTTGAAGCCAACTGGGAGCACAATAGGCATTTGAGAGGAGTCATCACTTTTATTTTTATTTACTCAGTAAGGCATATCTAGTAACCTTCAGGAGATTTTGGTCACCAGTCTTAATTACAGAAATAGTGCTGCATCCATCAGAGGAGAAACAAGTGTCTCATGAGGTTTGCTGGCCCGTGGAGTAGGTGCTAAAAGGACTCAGCACTTCTGGAAGACATAGAGTTTATAAAACCACTAAGTTTTACCAGTTAAAACAATTTTTAGACTTTTTGCTGTTGAGGTGGAGACCATAACCTGGCCTATAAAATTCAGTTGCTTCTTTAGCTTTCAGAAGCTGTTGTGGATAGTTGCTGGATCTGGCCTTTGATGGGAGTCCTCTGGTAAATGCATTCTGACAAATGGACAGAAAAACCTCTGTTTAGTTGTTTTCCTCCTTGCAATGGAAAGAAAATTTACTCTGCTGGCTAGTTTGAGGAAATCTTGTGACTGGAGTGAGGGGGAAGGAAAACTTCTAAATGATTTGGCATTTAGAGTTTCTGAAGGTGCAGAAAACACTCTAGACAAACCGTCTGACCACTGGTATTTAGTGTCAAAGACAAAAGGAACTTCAGCTGGTCTGGAGTTTCAGTCATTTCCTTGTACAAGGTAGTAAGAGTAACTACAGTGAAGTCAATAAGGTCACTGAATAGACTAGAAAAGAAGCTTCATTTTTAAACTTGGTTGTGGATTGGGGTTAATATCAAAGAATTTCTACAGCAGTCGTTGACAAAAGAAACCAGAGAGGTTGGTGTTCTTACGACGTTTATTGTTGTTAATGAGAAATGAATCCAGTACTCAGGAGAAGAATAATAATACTGAGAAAAATACCAGTCATTTTCCAAGATTTTTTTTTTTCATTTCATATCATTTACCCCTTATTCTCAATGATCAGAAATCTTAAAGAAAGCTGAGATAAATCTCATCAGGAAAAACTTGCCCTGAGGAGCATTTTTACTTAGTTTCCAGTCTCTATTGGTTTATAACTTATTTTGGGTCTGGGTTTTGTGCAGGAACATAAAACACAAAGCCTATATTAATATCAGCTTCATGTTTGAATTAATCCAGTTATGTGTCTGTGAAGAATTAGCATTTTCTGTTACAGAAACTTTTCTGGTTTTCAGAAATTTTCTGTGAAGTGCCTTGGGTTCTTTTGGAAAGCAAATCAGAATCCATTAGATAGTCAATAAGTAAAAAATGGTTATGATAAAAAAAAGGTTTTTCTGTTTTTCTTCCCCTATGCTAAAACACCACACTGTGTCTAGGTGAGGTTTGAAAGGTACATTGCATGTCTAACTTGAAGAACAACAGAAGAAAATTTGCAGATTGCACACGCATTTTACAACTTTCCTGAGAGAACTACTGTAGTATCGTGTAAAACCCGCCTGGATGTGTTCCTGTGTGACTTGGTCTAGGTGATCCTGCTGTGACAGGGGGATTGGACTAGATGATCTTTCAAGGTACCTTCCACTCCCTAATGTTCTGTGATTCTGTAACAACCAAGAACGAACCTGATAATGACCACAACCATACCTGTCCCAGGGCAGAAAGATTGCTGTTAGCTTCCTAACGCTCCAACTCATTTGTGACTCTGCACAGCTGTGAAGGGGTGTATTTGAGCACTGGCAAACTGAAGGACACCTGCTGACTGGATTCACATTGTTGGAATGACCGACAAAAATCTTCTGCAATTTTTTTCTCCTCATTCTGCTGTATCTTACCACAGTGAGAAGCCCTCAAGTAATCTCATTAAGAGAGCAAGAGCTGAATACAAAGATGCAAAGCCTGACTGGCAAAGCTTACTTTCTCACTCAGATAAAAATACTCGAGTTTCAGCCAGATTTAGAGCTTTCATGAAAGTGCATAGATGTTAAGCAATGCATCTTGGTTTTTTGCCAGCACCTTGTTTCCATCGAAATCAGTGTAGTCATGACAGGAGGAATGTTGGAGGTGATTATTTCTGACATAATTTAAAACCTTTAAGATATTTCTCACTTCCACATGAGTAGGAAGTGATAGGACAGCAAGTCATGCAAAACAAAGTTGATCATGATGGTGCCACCCTTACTCAAGCTGAAGTGCTAATCAATTATTATAGAAATTATTTCCTGTCTGCTGGGCATAATCCCAGCACTAATAGAGAGCTGTTATATTGCTCTGATTGAAAAAGCTAGGAGGCTTGCTATGCATAAAAGGTAGTGCAAAACTTCTGCTGTCAGACAGGAGAAAATGCATGATTTAATCCAAACATATCTGTGTGGCTTTCAGCTTTAGAAAAAACAGAATAACCTTGATGAATGGCAGGACTAATAAACGCGTGTTGCAGCACACAGCATGCACTATGCTATGCTACCCTTTTAATAACCCTGATTCCCTGACCCTAGCACCAAATCACTCGTTGCTCTCTCATATTTGCCATAAAGCATCTAATTAATTTTGCTCAGCACTTCCTCTCTTTCCATCTCCTCTTATGCAGAAGTAGTACTCGCTGTAATGCCTTCAAAACCAAAGAGGTGTTGCCCTGCTACCGTTCTCTTGGTGGTGGCAGCACTAATCATTGATTTTTCAGGAAATTAGGAACGTAATTTCTATCCCTTTATGTAATGCGCTCAAAGTCCACCAAAAGATTCAAAAACTTTTAGTGGCCTGTCAGATGTGTTTTCAGTCAAATATGTGGATTGTGAAGAAACAAGACTAAGAAACTGAGGCTAGGAAAATAATGCCCACATTGCACACTTCTAACATTACAAGTGCAATATTTACAAAGTAAGTAAGATGTCTGCTTAGGTTAAATATTTACATTCATTGAGGAAGAAAATGCCTGTTTGAAAGGAATATCTCCATATACAAACACCTGCATTTAAGTACACGTGACTTACTTTAGTGTGTTGTGGAAATACATGCAAGTAATCCAGGTACAACTTATGATGCAAGACCTCAATATACAGTTCTCTGTCAATTCTGCTGTTAATTTCTGCATGGGTATTTGAAATGATTTTATGGCAGTTAAGCAGACCTGTGTGTTTGTAGCAGTGAGATCTAAATCAGTCCTAGAGCCAAATCTTCTTTAAACTACCTCATGTCTCTTCAATCATGCAGACTTACAGAGTACTAACCAAAAGCTATTGAGCTATTGTGCAGCCAGAAACTCCCTATTTCAGGTAATGAAAAATCTAACAACACATTTACATATTCGCAAGTGCTCCTTTAATTTCATTTTTAAAAAAATAAAAGAAAATTGAAGGTGTTGATCTTACATCAAAATGAGATTTAGGTAAAGCATGTGTCCTCTGAAAACTGAAGAAGTCACTCTTTTTGGACATTTTTGATGTTGCCGAGAAGAGGAAACTGATAATTCTATTCCTCCCTCTGATTTTTGTGCCTATTCACTGCCTCTGAGAGTTGAAAGCCTATGGTCCTTGAGTTTAGACACTGTGATTACTACAGTAGCCACAGACTTCCCAGTGTCTTAGCATAACCCTTCACAGAGTTTCCTTTCATGGGCAGTCTGACTTACAGTTTGTGACTTTAGTGATGGCAGAAGCAGACAGACAGAGCTCTTGAAAAAGATTTGAATCTACTAATCTTTGCTTCTGTAACATAAGTGATATCTAAATCCAGAAAAACAATAGGCCATCTGTACACATTTGCCTGCTTCAGTTTCCTCATACCTAAGTATTCTTTGGGATTAAGTCACTCTTCTAAGGTCTTCATTGTTTTGTCCTTCTAACTATACTTTGACTTTTCCCTCAAAGAACACAGGTGAAACAAACTCTTCTCCAAACTACTCTAAAATATCCGCAAGTTAAAAAAATGTGTTATTTGTTAACTCGCTTTGTTTTGAAAAGCTGATTAACTGTTTTCCTGTTTCTACGTGTTGGAAAGCTCGGACATGAAAAATTACTTTGTCCTTAACAACAGTTATCTGTAATGGCATTTTAAGGCACAATCTTCAAAACGTTTAACATATTATCATCGTCTTTCATCGTCATAACTAAGTGCAAAATCTTTTTATGACACTACTGATGCGATTCAACTTAGTAAGAAGACAAAAAACAGCAGTGAAAGCAATGGAGCTCCACCTCAAAACTGATGCTGCAAGCTGATCAAGTCATATGCATATGGAGAGCTCATTTCACTTGGAAGTTTTCAGTGACCCTTTTTGCTATTTTATTGCAGAAGCGTTATTCTGCAATATCTCCATCCTCATGGCCAGCTCTTTCCTACTTAATTTCTACAACAATGGCATAAAGACAGCAGGGACCTATTTCAAAGTAAGCACACAGCATTCTGGCCAGGAATCCTGTGGTGCTTTTTCCAGACGGTGAGTTAGCTGTCTGTGTTCTGCAGCCCTTCTTGTGGTGTATTGTGATGATACAGCAGAGCCAGCTGGAATCAGCCAGAACTGCAGGATTTGTAGTCAAAGTACACATTTTGACTGGTTCATCTCCATTCAGAGTATCAAAGCATTTTCAGGTTGCTGTCAGCTACTGTGAAGGCATTTTTTTCTGTCTGTCATGTACCTAGGGATTGATCACACAACAGGGTGGATATCTCCACACTGAATGGATTTATTGATAGCAAGCATGTACCATTTTGAAAGTTCTTGTAGCAGCTCAAGTGAGGTTATGGCACTAGAAAGAGGATGATAATACAAAACAGGAATGAGCTGTTTCTGAAATGCTTTCATTTTCTGAGTACATGGAAAAGGCACAGCATGCTAGGATAGTGCTGTGGGGCAGATCTGTCCTGCTCATTGCAAATAATAAAGTTTAAGTACTACTGTATGTTGCAGAATGACAGAAGTACAGAATTGTCAGAGTTGGAAGGCACCTCAAGAGATCATAGACTCATAGAATCATTAGGGACTGGAAGGGACCTCAAAAGATCATCTAGTCCAATCCTCATCACCAGGTCCAACTCCCCCCCAAAGCAAATCTGGCTAAAGCACATTGCACAGGGCTGCATCCAAGTGGGATTAGAGTATCTCCAGAGAAGCAGACTCAGCAAGCTCCCTGGGCAGTCTCATCCAAAGCTTTGTGACTCACACTGTGCAGTTTTTCCTTATTTCTAAATGAAACTCCTTGTGTTCCAGCTTGTGCTCGTTGCTTCCTGTCCTTTCACTGGGCACAACTGAAAACAGTCTGGCACCATCCTCCCTACAGCCACCCTTCAGATATTTATACATGTGAATCAGGTCTCCTGTTATTCTCTTCTCAAGGCTAAACTGTCCCAGCTCTCTCAATCTTTCCTCATAAAAGAGATGCTTGTAGCCCCAAATCATATTTGTTGCCTTCCATTGGACTCTCTCCACTAGTTCCCTGTCTCCCTTTAACCAAGAAGCCCAGTACTGCGCACGATACTCTAGATGTGGCCTCATGAGGGCAGGGTAGTGAGGGGGGATGACATCTTTACACCTACTGGACACACACTGCTTAAAGCACCAGAAAACCATTGGCCTTCTTGGCAACAAGGGCACACTGTCAGCTCATGGTCTACCAGGAGCCTAACACCTTTCTCTTTAATGCTACTCACCAACAGGTGTACTCCTAACTTATGCTGATGCACACGGTTGTTCCTCCCCAGGTTCCGGACCCTATGCTTGCTTCTGGGCACTCTCAGGAAGTTCCTCTTTGCCCACCTTTACAGCCTGTCCAGGTCGCACAGCTTTTTCCACCCTGTCTGGGGCAGCACAATCATCTGGCATGTCAGCCACTGTTCCCAGCTTTGTATTATTAGCAAACTCTTCTCTTATCCAGGTTCATGATAAATATGTTCAACAAGATTGAACCCCCTTGGGGAATACTGTTTGTCATAGATCTGCAACACACTGCACCATTGACATAAACTCTCTGAGCTCTATCATACAACAAGATTTTGGCCCACCTCAGTGTCCCCTTATCTAGTCTGTACTGCATGATTTTACTGATAAAGGTGTTCTGAGATACTGTGTCAGAATTCTTCCTGATGTCAAGGTAGATGACATACACTGCTATCCCCTTATCTACTTAGCCAGGTATGAAATAAAATGTTACATTAGTCAAACACTACTTCCCTTTGATGAATCCTTGCTGACTGCTCCAAATAACTTTCACCTCTTCCAGATACTTAAAGACAGTGTTCAAAAGGATCTGTTCTATTATCTTAAGATCTCCTTTGTTTCATGCTTTTAGGATCTCCCTGATGTCAGTCTTATGTCTATAGCAGAAGCATAACAGTGTGAGCCATAGAATATAGAAGACATGAGTGGCACTCACCTGTCCATACTTTGCTTGCTGCACCAGAATGAAGGCAATCTAAACAAGTGTGGTTGAAAAGATGTTTCTCTCTAGTTTATGAGGCCTCATAAACCTCAGTGTAGTAGCTTCTTTAACACCTGAGTAAAAAACTCGTACATACACATATATGGGACATTGCTCCAAAAAATAGTGTTTGAATTATTGCTGTTGTCTTGGAAAAGAACAGCTTACCTGGTCTTTGCCATGCACTTGAAGCCTTTAAGCCAAAGTTCTACACAGTAAGATGCGTCAGGTATTCCAGAGAAGCTACAGGCTGACGGTGAAGCATGCATTTAAAGGACTGAGCAGGAGAAAAGAATGATTTGAAGACTATGTACCTTACCTATAGTATCCAACATAGCACTTAAACTTTGATTAAAACATCACTTCCAAAGCTGGCAAATGCAAGTGTCTGGATGTCCACCAAGAAAGGAAGTGAAAAAGTACACACTGCTTACCGTTAGCTAAGATGAAAACATTTTTATTAAGATATGATCATTACATGAAGGTCAATGTGCTGACTTCTGAGACAAGGATCATTCGTGTCTTCAGATGAGTGGTGGATTTGTACAAATTTTCATATGAACATTTATTTCATTTTTTGTGTGTGTCTATGCAAAACAAATAATTTCACAAAAGAGTTTTGAAATGAGACATGCAGGTAGCTGACATGGATGGAAATGTCCTTAGAAAAAATCATGTAGAGCTGATCTTAGAGCTATACACTCAGGGAATTCAAGAGTAATGCAATGTGTAAGGTGGTAGGGATTAAAGTGTCTGCCAGTTTTGCACTCTGCCTGTGATCTTGGTTAAACTGCAGTTTCATATGTATGGAATGAAGTTCAAGCACACATCAGGCCTCTCTAATATTTAGAAATGTTGTTTGAGATTAAGCCAGATACATGCCCGTGTGACATTTAATTATAATGAATATTATAGATTTATAGATCTTAAAGCCAGAAAGGAATTCTGTGAGCCTTAAATCTGACATCCCACATAGCAGGTTGTGATAATCTGAACCTTAAAACAAAAGGGCCACTGATTTCCCAGAGGTGCTTTGCAGCAGCCAGAAGGGAGGAATCTTGGCGCGACTCTCCTTCCAGTATTTAAGGTAAGAGCCTCCAGGGAGCACGGTCACCCTGGAGCACGGCAAACAGGAGTAGGCTAACAGGAGTAGGCTAACAGGATCGCAACTGGACCATAGTAAGGCAGTTTGCACGGCAGTTCGTACAGGCAGGGTGAGCAGGTAAGGTTGCAGACACCGCTTTGTTCTGTTAGGTTGTGTTTCTTTCTTGGTTTCAATCTTCTCTCTCCTGTCTTCC
>VXBP01001426.1:40662-79505 GCA_013400115.1 Rhinopomastus cyanomelas | reverse complement strand
CAGAGCACAGAACCCTCATCCCTGATGTTCTCAGAACCCTCATCTTTGAGTTCTTAGTGGAGAAAGAGAAATTCCCTCAACAAGCTTCTCCAGGACCTGGGCCTGTCAGGGAGGAGGGAGCGATGGTCCACCCTGTGCATCACTGTCCCAGTAGACACTGTCCCACCATCGACCCCTCATGGACACCCCTGCAGCCATGGAAGTTCCTCCTCAAGGCTTCGCTGGGAGCTCTTGCGGGCCAGGTGCCTGTTGCGACTGAGGTGCTGGCAGGGCTGGACCAAGGCTGCTGTGACCCATCCCTGGACCCTCCCTGTCTCATCCACTCAGGTCCCATCTCTCCAGACCCCTCGTTTCTCCCTGCTCCAGACAGGGAGCATTAGATGAGCAGTGATGGGGAGCCCCAGCCATGCAGCCCTGCTCCCTCCGGCCACCTCTCCCATCCCGTCCTTGCCGGAGCCCCAGGAAGCTCCCACATGAGCAAATTGCTTCTATGCAGGGCCGAGCGCTCGGGGAGCCCCGGGCTGCTGGTGCCTAGGGCCCTGCGCGGCTCTGGGACAAATTGGACCAATTTGGGGTGGTTAGTGAAAAATTCACATGTGGTGGCCAGGCAGCGGGGCCGCCTGGTGCCTCCTGCGGCCCGTTAGGGGCCATTTCGCGTGATGGGGCCATTTGTCTTGGTTGTTGGTTCTGGCAGCACCGGTGACGGGCCCTTGGCTGAGGGGCTGACAGCACCAGGGTGGCAGCACAGGGGTGTGAGGGTGGGGCTGGCACCTGCTGACAGGTGTCCCACGGAGGCAGGGCTGGGTGCCCAAGTAGCCAGGAAGGCCAAGTAGCCAAGCTCAGAGCCATGGGCAGAGAGCAGCTCTGGCTCAAACCCCCACTCACGCCGCAGCCTCAGGTCTAGGGACCTGTCCCAGGCCAGAGGGCACCCAGGTCCCTCCTGAGCCAGTCTGGAGGCAGCAGTTGAACCATCTCGGCGGCAGCATTTGGGGCTGTTTGAGGAACTGGGGTCAGTTGCAACCAGCCCTCACTTGTCTCGTTCCCCCAGAGAGCCGGGGCCAGGTGGCCACCTGCAGGACTGGCCTCTCCCGTCGCTGCTGGAGAGGTGAACGTGGGGCTCACAGCCTCCCATAGCCCCGGCGGTTTGAATGCGACGGCTGGAGGGGGTGAGGGGACAGGACACCCGCCCTGCTCTGAGTCTCTCTGCTTCATGGCCACACAGCAATGCCCCCTGTGGGTCCCCGGAGCCCGACCCCCAGAACCCCAGAGGACCCCCCGGCCGCACACGCTGCTCCAGATGTGGGCAGCTCGAGGTCCTGCCTGCCAGTAGAGCACCAGGCTCGGGGTCACCCTCGGCACCACCGGCCGGGTGGCACCCGGCCCAACCCCTCTGGGGACTTTGGCTGCCAGCGAGCACTGGGGTCCGGATTTCAGGGTCACTCTGGCTGTGGAGGCAGCAGCTGGGGTCTGCTCCCTGCTGGGCTAACTGGGATCACTTGGCTCTGGCTGTGGGAGTCCCGTGGGGATCTCTGGGGGCAGGAGCCTGGGGTCACCCTGGCATCACCCTCGGGCACTCAGAGAGAAGTGTTCTGGTGGACAAGGACTTCTTCACCTCTTTATTAGGGGAAGGGTGGGTGTCAGGAGGATGGAGCCAGGCTCTGCTCAGGGGCACCCAGTGACAGGACAAGGGGCAGCGGGTGTGAGCTGGAGCAGAGCAGGTTCCCCATCAGTGTGAGAAGGACCTTCCTCCCAGTGAGGGTGGGAGAGCCCTGGCAGGGGCTGCCCAGGGGGGTTGTGGAGTCTCCTTCTCTGGAGACGTTTCAAACCCTCCTGGACTGATCTAGGGGACCCTGCTGTGGTGGGGGATGGGACTGGCTGACCTCTCGAGGTCCCTTCCAGCCCCTCCTGTCTTGTGGCTCTGCGGTTCCCCCTCTGCCTGCTGCAGGCTCCTCACCCCCCCTCCCTGCAGGAAGGCCGTCCCATCCTCGCTGTTTCCCATTCAACCAGAGCAACTGGGCGGCTGCCCTTCTCTCCCGACAGCAGCTCTTGCCATCAGCCACAGACCGGGGGGTGAGACCCGGGCTCGGGGTGGTTCCGTTTTACTTGTCACGTCCGCGTTGATCTGGGACGGGGGGAGCTGGGGGCACGGAAGGGAAGACCCGGCGCTCCCGGGGCTGCTTCCCTGCGGGCAGCCAGCCCCGCTCCCCCTGGCAGTGCCCAGAGCGCCCCGGGAGCCCCAGTGTGGCTACAGGACGATTGCACATCGCTGCTTGGTAGCCCCCGGGAGCGGGCTTCCTGCGGTGCCGGGCGGCCTGTGGCTGGTGAAGACTGCCCGGCACCCCCGAGCCCTCGGTGCGGCGGCGGCAGCCCTCCCCGCAGCACCGCGAGTCCTCCCGGCCCCAGCAGGAGCAGCCGCTGCCCGGCCCCTCCGCAGAGCATCCCCTCGCACCGGGCAGGGGCTGCGCCGCTGTCACCCCGGGATCCGGGCGGAGGCGCCTCCACCCTAAGCCCGCTCCCAAGCCCTCGTCGCCCGCCTCGGATGCTGCGCAGACACCCGGGGAGATGCAGACTGGCGGTTCGAGCGGCCCCCGCCAAACACGCCGCCGGTGCCAAGCCCTTGGCTCCCGGCTCCGCGACCTGTTTCTCCTCCGTAAGATTTCCAGGGCGAGGCTGACCTGGCCCCGCAGGACCCGCCGCAGCCCGCAGCTGCCGCTCGGGGGCCAGGGATGCGGGCGAGGTGCCCTGTGCTGGGCAGCCTCCGCCCCAGAGACACGGGGAGGAGCCCAGGTACCAGCGCCAGAGCCTTGGGGCGCAGCCAGGGCCGCTCTTGACGGGCAGCTGAGCTGCTGCTTAACCCTTCGCCCGCCCGCCTGCCGCCGGGGGCTGCTTTCGGCCTCCGAGCACTGGCCAGGGGGTGCCGGGACCTCGTGTGAGCCCCATGTGGCTGCTCCGGGAGCAGCCCTTGGGTGGGGGTGCTGGGAGCTCGTGTTTGACCCTCTGTCTGGATGGAGAAGTGGAGCAGGGCTGCGCCGTCGTGGTGCCCGCGTTTCCCTGGGCACCTGAGGGTGCTGCTGGCCATGAGCCAGCGCAGTGGGTCTGCAGCAACCCCGTGGCACAGCCCTGCTCCGTGGGCCCAGCCGCAGCCCCTGGTCGCGGGACGATGCCGGGGAGGACATGGCGACGTGGCCTCACGCCACAACACGCTCCTGCTGACACAGCCTGACGTCAGGCGGGCACCGCCGTCGCCCACTGTGCCCTGGGCTCGGGGTGCTCTGTCAGCTGGGCCCCGCCAGGGCCGCCGGGGCAGCACCGGCAGCAGCTTCTCGCTGGCTCGGCACCCATGCGCCGCTCCCGGAGCTGCCTGGCGCTGCCGGCACCGCTGCTCTCGGGGCTCTGGCTGTCTCCTTGCAACCTGGGAGCCGTGTCGGGCGCCTGATCCCACAGGACGGAGCAGGGGCACCGGGGTTCACTCGACTCTGCTTCACCCGAGGCTCTGCAGGCGGGAGTGCGGATCAGGCTGAGCAAGCTCCTTGTGCGGGAGCTTCACCTGGTGGTCCCACCGTGGCCAGTGCTCTGGCTGGTGCTGCTGGGCGCTGGGTGCCACCCAACAGCCCAGAGCTGCTCCCTGTCTGCGCCAGCCGGGCAGGGCCCTTGCTCCCAGCTGACAAGCCCGAGGCTGCTCTTGGGTGACCCCTGTTCAGTAGACAGCTCCAGTTGGTGCCCAGGGGGCATCAACCCAGAGCAGAGGGTTCCCCACTGAGCACCAGCGGCTGCAATGGGAGTCTGCAGCTCTTCATGGCTAAGAGCCTCTTCCCACCCCCTGGCCAGGCTCCCCAGCCAGCCCCTCAGCTCTGCACTGTGTCCCTGCCCACAGCAGCTGGATGGGGAGCTTCTGTCTCCCTGCTGGGACCCGCTGCTGGGTGCCACCCAGTGTCTCCCTCTGCTCTTCCTCCGGTGTCCTTGTCCCGCTGGGATGACCACAAGCAGTTCTGTCATTTCTTTATAGGGAGAACAAGCAGAGTCTTTGTCCCCGGGGAGCTGAGCTCCAAACCTCCAAACTCAGCGTCTCCAGAGGGGCCCCTGTCTCATGGGCCCTTGAGGGCACCAAAAGGTCACCTTGGGCATCTCCTCCGGCTTCTGTTGGGCAGAGCTGAAGACCAGCTGCAGCCTCTCAGGCCCCTGGGTTGCCAGGAGGAGTGGTTAGGACATCGCCAGCACATCCCACCCTTCCAGTAGCCTTTGCTGGCCCCTGGGGCTCACTGGAGAGGATCCATCTGGCTCTTTGCTCACCTGCCTCATGCTGGCAGCCCACCCCCTGCACTGCTGCTGGCAGCTCCCAGGAAAAGCAGCATCTCTCGCCTGTCCCCCTGTCCTTGTCCTGCTCTCCCGCCCCAATGCGTTAAATCAGAGCTCTGTGACCCCTCCTGGGAACAAGGAGAAGGACCAGGTGCGGTTGGGAAGTCCTCCCCCTCTGGATTCACAGGCTGGTTGGTTGGGAAAGACCTTCAAGAGCACCCAGGACCGACTTCCCAGCCCAGGGCAGAGACACCTCCCTGAGCTCCTGCGGGACAGGTGCTTTGCTGGGTGTGAAGTGGCTTCAGGCTGGCCCTGAGGAGAAGCTCGTCCCTGCAAAGGGTCCTCAGGCTACCCAGGGACGGGGCTGAATCGCCAGCCCCAGCCGTGTTCTGCAGTCAGGGAGATCCGCAGCTCAGGGACAGGGTTTAGGCTGGGATGGGGCGGCTGGGGTCAGGGTCAGACTGGGTGAGCTCGAAGGGCTTTTCCACCGCAGCCCGTCCTGTGACTCGGTGATTCACGTGGTGGCAGGACGTTGGGAGTTGGAAGGGACCTCGAAAGATCAGCCAGTCCAACCCCCAGCCACAGCAGGACCCCCTAGGTCCAGTAGCTCCTAGCTGGGTTTGTCTGCTGCGGTGGGAAGTGCTGGAGTCCGAGCCCCATCTTCTGCCCTCACTGGGGCAACTGGATGCGGCCAGGTCGGGATCGGGTGGCCACAGCCGGAGCTATTCAGGTCGAGCCTCTCCGTGGGTTCTGAGGGCGGCTCCGACTGCGGCCCTCGGGGCAAGTGGGGCAGGAGCCCGGGATCTGTGTCACCGGAACATTCCTGCGCGCGAGCAGGAGATGCCACCGAGCTGACCCACCGCCCGCGGCCCCGAGGTGCCCCTCGCCCGCCGAGCGAGGCAGGAACCCGTCGGCGCGGGGGCACCACGGGAGCGGAGCGGTGGCGCGTCCCCCGTCGGGCTCGTCGGCCGCCCCGACAGCCTGACTCAGCTCCGCTGGCATCTCCTGCGAGCGCTGCCGGCCCCCGCGGGGACGGGCGGGAGGCGGCGCCCGGCAAGCGGCTGCCTGCCGGGGGCTCCCGTCGTCCTGCTGCGGGGCCGCGGCGATAACCGACCCCCGGTGTCTCCTCGTCCCCGCGGCTCTGCCCCTCGCCGCTGCCTCTGCTGGGAGCCCGCTGAGCCTTGGTGCCAAGGGAATGGCGGCTCCCAGCTGGCTCATGGTGGTTGGGTTCTTCCTGCAAAGCTTGTGGGGAGGAGAAGCAATTGGGCTCTTCCATCCCCTCTGACGCCTCCTTGATGCCTTCCTTGGCCCAACCCCTTGAGAACGGCTGCTGAACACACACAGCCAGTTGGTTAGCTGAGGACCCGGGGGGCCCTGACCCGCGGGTGGGTTCAGTG
This sequence comes from Rhinopomastus cyanomelas, assembly GCA_013400115.1. NCBI lineage: Eukaryota > Metazoa > Chordata > Aves > Bucerotiformes > Rhinopomastidae > Rhinopomastus > Rhinopomastus cyanomelas. Next base: position 73,812 of record VXBP01001426.1, on the reverse strand, counting down.
GGCACAGAACAGTCTCTCAGCCGTAGCCAGGGTCTCTCTGCTGCTCCTGCTGCCCCGTGTCCTCCCTTGGGCACCACCTCGACAATGGCGTTGACACAGAAACGGAGACCCTGGCCTTGGAGACTCGGCGTCTGCCAGCACTGGGGCAACGGGGTTGACGGTGTGGGCACGGACCCGCTCCGAGTCGCTGCTGGAGAGGCGCCCGGCGGTTCGAGCTTGGGGGCCGCCTCCTCTCTCGATTTCAATCAAAACCATTAAAACGAACTTGCTGGGGCTTTTTAAATAGGGGGTCCCAGCTCGGCTCAGCAGCGCCCAACGGCTGGGTGACCCTGCAGAGTGCGGCTCGTGGTCAGACTCGCTGGCCCAACCGGAAGGATGCTGGGACTCTGGCTGGCGCTCGCCGGCCTTCGCCGGGCTGCTGAGCGCAGGTGAGTTGGGTTCTCGTCCTCCCGCCGGACTCGCTGGGCTTGTGCTGCCCCGTGTCTCCACACAGGGTCTCCCTAGACTTGGATAAGGCAGCCACTGGGGACAAGCCGGCCACCATCGGTTCGGAGCCCAGGCTTTGGCCGCGGGTCTGCTCCCAGGGTCAGTGGACCCTCTGCTGTCAGCTCCAGCGAGAGGGGGATGGAGAACAGCTGCGCCCAGCCAACGGCTCCCAGCGCTGGGCTTGGCCATCGCTGGGGACACGAGAGCATCGCCCAGCCAACGGTGCTGTGACAGTGGGGGATGCCCTGGGAGATGACAGCCAGGGCTGCTGTTCAAGACCCCAGATGCTGCTGCTCAAGCACCCAGGGCAAGGAGAGGCTCTCCAGGGCTCCCAGATCAGGGGATTGGAAGGGACCTCAGAAGGTCACCCAGTCCGATCCCCTAGATCCAGTCTAGGGGTGGTTGGGTTAGTGGGTGGACTGGGTGAGCTCGAAGACCTTTTCCAACCTAGACAGCTCTGGTTCTGTGACCGATGGGGGTGAACACCAACCACGAACAAGACCAGATGGCCCAGGGAATGGGGAGAGAACCCAACGGGGGAAGGTGGTGCTGCAGCCACCCAACAGTTCCTGTCCCACGTGCCCACTCCAGGCTCAGGAAGTGCCCAGCAGCTCCCCTGGCCTGTGGTGGGCACTGCAACCAGTGGCCCACGGGATGGCTGCTTCCCAGGTGCCAAGAAGGGCACCCGTCTCAGGATGGGGACCAGCACAGGACACTGGCCAAGGGGGAGACTGTGATGAGGAGAGTGGAGAGAGGAGTCCCGAGTCAAAGAGGATCTGCCCGTGAGCAGCTCAGGAAAGGACCTGGAGAGGAGCCCTCCCCAGTGTTGTCGTCAAGGACTAAACCCTGCTGGGAAGAGCTCCCAGAGGTGCTGAGGGCAGGACGGGTGAAGGCAGCAACCTCGGGCACTGCTCTGTGTGGGATGAGGGGGGACAGGGAGGGTCTCCCACAAAGTGACAGCTGAGGAGGGTGTTACGGGGCACAACAAGGGCTCAAAGGGTAACCGTGCCCAGAGAGGGGACGATTTGACCTGCGGTGCCCGGAGAGGGGCTGATTGAACCGAACGGCAGAGGTGGGATGCGGGGGCCGGGCAGGGTGCAGGGAGCTGCTCCGCTGGGGGCTTTCTGAGAGGGGATGGACAGAGCATCCATCAGCTGAGAGGCTGCCGTGGGAGGCTGTGGAGTCTCCTTCTCTGGAGCCGTTTCAAACCCGCCTGGGCTGGATCTATGGGACGCTGCTGCGGCCGGGGATGGACGGGGCTGTCCCTCTGCGCCGCCGCGGTCCCTGCGCCGCCGGGGCCGGGGGCTGCCTGACTCTGCTGCCAGGGGGACGCGAGGTGCCTGCTGCCGGGCTCCTGCCCGGTGGCTCCGACTCAGAGCCTCCAGGCTCCCGATGAAGGCAGCAGCCGGCAGCTGATGAAAGAGCCCGGTGGAGAGGGGTACCAGGGGAGAGGGGAAGAGCAGAAACCTCGCGCTGCCGGCAGCCCTGACGACCCTCCCCCCTGCCCGGTGCCTCCGCCGGGGCCTCTGCCCGTCGCTGCCCGCGGCCACGTCGCAGCCCTCATCTGGCCGCCCAGAAGTCGCCCCTGTAGCCCAGCTTTGAAGCCTCGTTGTGTCAGCAGAGGCGGGGGGCAGGCAGTCTGCTCCTGCACCCGGCTCCTCGCAGGGGGAGCCCCGGTGGCTGCCACGAGCCGACCAGATTTTCCGGAGACAGCAGCTGGTTTTTCAAGGTGGGACCCGGTTTTCCAAAGCTCCCGGGTCCCGGCAACTCCCGTCGCCTTCTTCAAAAGGCACCTGATGAGTTGCAGCCGCTTCCTGAGAGCCCCGACGGGAGCCCAGATGCTTGCAGAGGGCGTTGGGACCCCCGGTCCTGCGCGAAGGAAGCGGCGGAGAGCGGGGGGCTGCGCAGTCCCCGGGTCGGGGGTGAAGTCTGTGTGGTGGCTGCTGCCGGCGGCTCTGACCCGCTCCCAGGGGTTGCTGCTGGGGTCCTCGACCCGCTCTTGGTGCTGCTCCTGGCGGCTCTGCCCCACCAGCAGTAGCCTCCTGCGCGGCCCCGTCTGCCTGCGACCTTCTGCAGGCGGCTCCGCGGTCCCCCTGCGGCCGGCCCGAGGACACTGGCGCGGGCAGGGCTGGTCAGTGGGGCCAGCGTGCGAGGAGCTGACAGCAGCCCCGCCGACAGGCTGTGTCCAGCCCTCTGGCAGCGGCCGGGGAGCAGCCTCGGTGCCGCCGGTGGGGTTTGTGCCTGAGCTGGGCTGATCTGGGGACCGAGTTCTGAGCTCGGGACCCAAGTGAGTGTCTCTTGCTCTTCCCAGATCCTTCGGGCTTCTGTCAAATTGATTAAACAGGAGTTTTCTGATGGGACTGGGTGGCCTCTCGGGGTCCCTTCCAGTCCCTGATGTTCTGTGGTTCGGTGGCTGCAGGATGGGCTGTGGTGGAGCCACGAAGCCGGCCCCTGCTCCGCTCCCCAGAGGACCTGCGCCCTGGGCGCCGCCTGGGGTCTCCTAAGGTTCCGGGGCAGAGCTGGACCAGGCAGAGGCTTTCTGCTCCGGGTGGAGCCGGGCTCTGCTCGGGGGCACCCGGCGATGGGACAAGGGACGTGAGAAGGACTTTCTTCCCGGTCTCCCTCCTCGCCTCCGTCCCTCGAGAGGGAGGGTGCTGAGGGCGCCGCCGCGGGCGTGCGCGGTGCTGGGGCAGGCAGCCTCCCGCTCGGCCACGCTCGCCCACGCCGCGTGCCCGCCCCAAGGCCTTGCGTGCGCGCCCCGTGACTCCATGCCCAGGAATGCTGCCGCGCACGGGGCGCTTGCGTCAGGGCCGTGGGCTCGCCCCGCGCAGGACGGAGCGGCCGGTGGCACCTGCCTGTGCGCAGCGTGGCCCTGCTCCGGGGACGGCCGGTGGCCACGGCCCCGGGAGAGGGGAGCCGAGGGGTTGCGCGTCTCCCTGGCGCCAGCAGCACGGGGGGATGCCCTGGCGGCCTGTGCGAGGCTTTGGGACCTTTCCTGCTCCTCCTGGAGCAGAGGTGGGAAGCGGCTCCGGTCTCCAAGACGTCTGTGGCGTGTCCCAGGTCTCCAGCCTGGGAGACGCGATGGAGCTGCTGAGCTGACACCAGCCCAGCCTCAGGCTTCCTCACCCTCGCAGCTCCAAGCCTTTCCTTGTCCTTCCTGCTGCTCTTGGGCTGGAGAGGCTCCAGTCAGACGCAGCGGGGCTCCTGCTGCCCCCCGAAAGTGCAGCGGCGCCCCGAGATCAGGGTGATGGGCGGCCCGGATTCGCCTCTCTTCCCCTCATCTCCGGCTCGGCCGGGCACCCTCTGTCTGCGCAGCCAACTGCGGGACTCCGGCATCTCCTGGGATTCCAGAGCATTAGCCGGGGAATTCCCGGAGCCCCTTTCTGGCCCTGGACTGCAGACAGAGCCCCGGGTGCTCTGCTCTCAGACATCCCTGCTCTGAACATCTGAAGCCGAGCGGAGCAGCCACCGCCCCTCGCGTTTCCCACATACATTAAGGGCTCAGAGGCTGATAAGGAACCTGCTGGGTTCGAGCCTCTGTCCCCTAACGTCCAAGTCATCCAGCCCTGTCCCTGGGGCAGCAGTGTCCCTTAAGAGCTTCCCCACCTGCTGGGCACTTGGGCTGCGCCTCTCCCCAGACAGAACCAGACCTTCTTCCCTTTCATCCCTTGGTGACAGCCGAGGTCTTCTGGCACCTTCCTTGCGAGGAGGTTCTCTGCTCCCCTCGCCGCCCTGCTTCTCCTCTGCACTGGGCTCCCGGATCGCGGCTGGTCAGAGGGAAACGCTGGATTCCGGGTGGGACCCCTCAAAGCCGCAGTGAGGGGACCCTGCTCTATTTCTATTGGAAACGTGGAGCCTGGTGCTCACTGCGTCTCCTCATCGTTCATTGTGTTACCCCCCTACGCACTGCATCACCCCCCTGCTCACCGCGTTAGTGGCCATCTCAGGGCTGAACGGTGCCCGCGGCTGCTCCTTCTGAAGGCAACTGTTCTCTGCCCCGTCAGGAATGTGGGTCTCTCCTGGGCTGAGCCTCGTTCCTGGGCAGGAGCCTTTTCTCAGGAGTCACCCCACAACCTGTGGAAAAGCTGCAGGATCCAGCCAGACCCGACTCTACATTCAAGATCCTCCCGGCGCCAGCCCCAACCCACCACAGCAACAGGGATGGGAGGCTGGAAAGACGATGGTTTTGGAGCCCGTCTGACCTTCGAGGGGAGCTGGTTCTAGCCAGGCGAAGGTTATAGAATGGGACCAAACAGCGTCGCGCTCAGCCAGACCCGGCGAAGCAGGACACTGCAGCAGCCCTCGAGTTCACTGGGCTCCCGCCCGGGGCTGAGAGTGGGACCTGGTCCCTCCCGGGGCTGGGAGAGGGACCTGCTCCTTCGCCGCTTGCTCGGCTTTGGCTCTGGGGGCTGCTTTTTGGTTGATTTCTTGCCTTTCCACAATTTCAAAGCCCTGAACCTCTTCCCAGAACGAAGCAGCTGGCTCTTGCTCAACTGTCCCCGTCCCCAGCTCCTCCGCCCTCCCGACGAGCTGCACCGAGGGCGTGAGGGACGCTCCTGGGTCACTGACTCCCAGGGGCCGGAACGGGCCACTTGCTGCAGCAGCTTCCTCGCCCGAACAGCGCTCAGCCCCGCTCTCCGCTGCTGCAGCCGTCCATGCCCCGAGAGCAGCCTGCGCCCTGGGCTCGGCCGCTCCGAGGGCAGCTCCCAGCGGCTCCCGACCCCACGCTGGACTTGGGGCGGCTGTTTCCCCAGTAAATAGGGGCCGGGAAGGTGTCGGTGTCTCACGCCTCAGGCATCGGGGCTTTCGCTGCCGTCGGAGGGCAGGTTGAGGTTGTGAGCGAAGCGGTGCCACTGAGATCGGAGCCGCTGGCGCGGGGGTGCCGACCGGGGCCGGGGCGATCCCGCACCCAGAGCACCCAGGGACTGCGGACCCGGAGCCTCCCCCGCGTGTCCGGGCTGGAGAAAACGNGCTGGGAAAGAGCAAAACGAGCGTGTGAGCTGCTCCTGCCTCCTCCTTCACTTTCTGCGTTTGGTCCAGCGGCTCTGAGGAAGAGGAGAAGGAGGACTGGAAAGAGGAGGGGGACGAGGAGGGGTCACCCCGCAGAGGCTGTGAGAGGGGAATTAGAGCCAACCCAGCGCGTTAGGGGGGCACTGGGTGGCCCCTCTCCTCAAGGTCCCCCGCGAGCAGGAGGGGTCCCCAAGCACTGGGGGATCCAAATCCCGAACAAAAGAGACCCACAGTGATCTCCAAGCTCTGGGGGCCAGAAGCCAGTGAGCAGCGAGGGCGATGGCTCTGGTCAGCAGGAAGCCATGGGGAGACCTTGGCTCCAGCTCCAGCAGCCGGACCACCGCCTTTTCCACCCTCCCAGCTGTTCTCTTGGCCAAGCAGCGTCTCAGCAGTTACAGCAGCTCTCGGGGCACCGAGCTGGGACGTTTCTGTGGTGGCAGAGAGAAGTGGGAGCCGGTGGAAGAGCAGTGGGAGCTGGTGGAAGAGCAGTGGGATCTGGTGGCAGGGCAGTAGGAGCTGGGGGGGCCGGTGGCAGGGCAATGGGAGCTGGTGGGAGCTGGTGGCAGAGCAGTGGGAGCAGGTAGCAGGGCAATGGGAGCTGGGGGAAGCCCGTGGCTCCTCCCGCGCTGCGTTTTGCATGAGGTGCTCCTCTCCAGCACAACAACTTGCAGCAGAGCCGGAGCCAGGGCTCGAGCTGGCCCCAACCCTGCAATTAGGCGGCCGTCCCCGGGATGCCACCAGCGCCAGGCCTCCCTTTGATGCGGCACCGTCGCCAGGTAACCTGCTCCTAATCACACCGGGCACCTCGGCGCGCAGGACCGGGCTCTGCCGGCCGTTCCGGGTGCTCCGGGAGCTGCGCTGTGGGCAGCGCAAACAGGAAGCCGAGGGATGGACCGCTGGGAGCTGCTCCACCTTTGCCCAGGGCCGTCGGGCAGGTGAGGAGTCACCGGGGCGGCCCTACTCTCGCTCGGCAGTGACGCACTGTTTTGAACGAGAAATTCCAGGGCTGTTGATAGTCCTTCTGCTTCGGGGACGGCGTCACTGCTTGAGGTTTTTGGGGTGAGATCCGCAAGGGCGCTGACCTTCCTTGCTCTCCGCAGCCCGCGGGATCTGGGGCCAGGGCTTGCCCTGAGAGCGGCGAGTGCCAGAGCCGGCAAGGGAAGGAGGACGGTCACCAGAGCCCTCCTCTCGAGGGGATGGAGAGAGCAGCCATTCCAGGGCATGAGTCAGGGCGCCGGGGCTCTGAACCACCCTCTCTGGTGGAGAGGCCACCAGAGGTTCCTCCCGCAGCCCACAGAGGGAGCTGATGGAGCTTTGCATCACCCGGCAGAGGTGGCCTCTTACATAACAGTGGGCGCCGAAGCACCCCTACAGCCTGGGCTCCTCGGGGCCACCCGGGAGCCCCTTGATGTCCTTGGAGCCACCCGGGAGCCTCTTGGTCTCTTCAGAGCCACCCGGGAGCCCCTTGGTCTCCTCGGAGCCACCCGGGAGCTTCTTGGTCTCTTCAGAGCCACCTGTGAGCCCCTCGGTCTCTCGTTGCCAGGCAGCTCTTGCAGCGTCCTGTGAGGCTGCTGAGAGGGTTTGATGAGGTGCCTGAAGGCACCAAAGAGCTGCTGTTCAGGGCCCTTCAGCCTTCCCACCCTGGGCTCCATCCTCGGTTTGGGTTTCCTTTCTCACCCGATCAAGACGTTAATGACTTGGGAGACACTTGACTCAGGCTCTGGGTTCTGAGGAGAGGGGGCAGCCTGGACCCCAGCTAGGGGCTGCTGGAGGTGATGCCTCGGATCCCCTCAGCCATGAGCAGCTGCTCAGGGTGAGGCAGGACACAGCAATCTGAGGAGCCCTTCCAACAGGTTGCCCCTTGGGTCAGTGTAAGAGGGATTTGGGTCACCAGAGCCAGCAGCAGAGGCTGAGCCAAACCAGCTTCAACTGCTTCTGGGGACCCAAGGGGCTCTGCAGTGCAGATGGGGACCAGCATCCCGAGGGATCTCGGGGGTGGCTGCTCTGGACTCTTCCTCTTGCCCGGCGGGTCGGGAAGGGCAGCCACCAGCAGCCTGATGGGAGCATCGTGTGGACCGTCAGCGCTGCTAACGGGGGGATGGGGAGGTTCCAAGGGCCTCTCGTCCCACCTCCTGGCGTTTCTCTTTCTGGTTGAGGCCAGAGCTAACCGCAGGACCCAGCTTTCTCACGGTGCCTCGCACATTTCCGGTGAGTCCAGGAAGGAATCTGGGAGAAGCTTAGAACTGAGGGGACAGGAGCCTTTGCAGAGGCACAGCGGCTGCTGTGCTTTGGGAATGGGAATAGGGGCTTGGAACCGGGTGACCCCTGAGCCCCCTCCAGGCCAAAGCACTCCGTGACTCAGTGCTGGGGTCTTCCAAGCCCTCTCAGGCTGTCAGTGGCCAGGACCCAGCAGCACCAAACGGACCCAATCCCCCACTGAAGGGCTGCAACACAGCTCCTCAAGGCAGAGAGAGCAGCTCAGGTCCGGACACTGGTCCCTCTCCTTGCCCTGCTCTGCCCCAGGGGGACAGCAGAGCTCTGGTCCCACGGTGGTCTCACCCGACCCAGGGTGGATCCTTCACCAGTCCCGGGTTGAACCCCGAGGCGCTGCTGTGGGTGGAACAGGAGGGGGAGTTGTGGGTGCCCGCATGGACCCAGGCTGCCTCTGAGCCCAACAGGGGCTCCGCTGGCCCTCTCCCAGCCCAGAGCTGCTTTCTCAGGCTCCGGTGCCCAGGGGGCCGCCGGCAGAGAAGGCTCCTCCGCGGGCTTTGGGGGCCGGGGGATCCGAGCGGAAGGGTCCCCTCCCCTGGCCGTGTTCTCGGGCACAAACAGCGGACGGAGCCGTTTTCAAACGCCCTCCTCTTGCCCAGACCCAGGGCTCCCATGTCCCCAGCCACAGAGCGTTTGCCAGCCGGCTTCCCGCAGCCCAGAACCCCCCAGCGACGGAGACTGGCACGACCCCCAGGAAAGGCCCCCTGTGCTGCCAGGGCGACCAAGGACGCCTCCCCCCTCCGCAGCTGCTCTGTCCTCAGGCCCATCTCGGACCCTCGATGGCCTCGAGCATCGCCCATCGCACACGGCTGCCGTGAGCGGGGTCAGCCTGCCTCAGAGTGGGGACAGGAGGTCTCCCTGCCCCAGGCCCCTGCCAAGGACCCCTCTGCTGCTGCTCTGCCCCTTCTGGGGCGCAGCCTGGCAATGCCAGGGGCACATCTGGGGCCCACCCGGGGCAGGGGGCAGCTCCCCGGGCAGGTCGCTGCAGGTTGGGATGGGGAGGGCACCCTGACCTCCCCTGACACCTGGGTGCTCGGAGCTGATCCCAAACCCTTTGGGGAGGCTCCCGCCCACGGGGCCCCGCTCCCTGCCTTGGGCAGCCGTCCCGGGACGGGGCAGCGCTTCCTCCTCACTGGCCCTTCGCGCGTTTAATTAAATTCAATTAAATTTCTGCAGTATCTTGGGGTTTTTATTCATTTCGGTTCTTCTGCCCCTCAGGCACCGCTCTGAGGCCGTCGGGGCCAGGAGGGTTTCCAGGGTGCTGAGCTCGGCGGTTGGCTATCTGCCCGCTCCTCCTCCTCCTCCTGTGCTCTCCTGCGGCCGCCCCAGAGCTACCCGGAGCTCCCCGTGCTGGGGTTTCATCAGTCCCCAAGCTGCACATCAAAGGCTGAGCTGCGTTCCCCTGGCAGGCGTCGGGCGTTAGTCACAGCCCAGCCTGCGTGGGGAGCGTGACCCTGTCACCCTCGGCCGGCCGGCACGGGGCTCCCTGCTTATCTCCCGGCAGAGCTCACGGGAGCTGCTGCGGCTGCCACCGAGGGGGTTCACTGGGTGCTCAGGCACAGCCTGGGCTGGCTGCAGGTGCTGGACGGACCAAGTGGGAGCTGCTGTCCTCTGTTGGTCCTCGGGCTGAGTGTTGATGGAACCATGGACTGGGGTGGGTTGGGAGGGAGCTCAGAGCTCCCCCAGCCCCATCCTCTGCCTCTGGGCAGATCAGGGTGCTCCCAGCCCCATCCAACCGGCCTTTGGACACTGCTAGGGGGATGGAGCAGCTGCAGCCTCCCTGGGCAGCCTGTTCCAGGGCCTCAGCCCCCTCCCAGGGAGGGGTTTCTGCCTCAGACCCCATCTCCATCTCCCCTCTTGGAGCCTGAACCTTGGGCCCCCCTTGTCCCAGCACTGGATCCCTTGGGAAAAGTCCCTCTTCAGCTCTCCTGGAGCCCCAGGGAGAGCCTGTGACAGCCCCAGGGTGGAGGGAGCTCAACCTCCCCCTGAGAGGGCAGCTCTGCCAGGGTTTCCGTGGGGACTGACCCTGCTGGCACGGAGCTGCTCTCGGGGATCCGGGTCCGGGTCAGGGTTTTAACTCTGGACACCCCCCAGCTGGAGTAGGAGCTCAGGGTGGCAGAGAGGAGCCTAGAGATCGAGAGCAGGGCCCTCTGTTGAGCAACCAGCGCTGCCCCAAGGAGCTTGCAAACAGCACTGGGAAGGGAAGTAAATACAAGCCAGCAGGAGCTGGGATTGCAGCATCCGGCACCCCAGCCCTGACCGGCAGCCTACACCGGGGCCCCGGGGCCCTCCCAGCAGCACCCAGAGGGGATGGAGCAGCCACAACCCCTGGGCAGCCTGTTCCAGGGCCTCGGCCCCCTCCCAGGAAGGGGTTTCTGCATCTCCATCTCCCCTCTTGGAGCCTGAACCCAGCCCCCTTTTCCCAGCACCGGATCCCCAGTGGGATGAACCCGGTCCCTCTGTCCCGGCCGCACATGCCTCGAGCCCTGGGACGTGGGCAGCACTGGGGGAAGGAGGTGGCTGGATCCCTTACTGGGAACCAGAACCCCCGGGGGTACCTGCAGGGGGTGCCTGCAGGGCGCAGGGCAGGTGAGGTGATACCCATCTGGCCCCCCGCTCCTCTCCAGCTCCCAGCCTGGTCCCTCTGCACGTCCTCTCTCTGCGGAGGAGACACGACCCCGGGCACGTGGGGTGAGCACCCTGCCCTGGCACCCTCGGGAGCTGGCGGGGCAGGGGAGATGGTGCCTTCCCGTGGGCGTCTGCCCAGCAGCCCCACCAGCAGCCCAGCAGGGTGACTGGGTGCTGAGGGACAAGGGCACCCTCTGCACCCTCTGAGCCACAGCCGGAGAAAGACGGGCAGCTGCAGACCGCTCCAGGCCAGCGCGGCCACCACAGAGGGGAGAGGAAGGCTCAGGCTCAGCATCTCCAGCCACGGTGGAGCTGGGCGGGCAACTCGTTGCCACAGGGCTCTCCTGCTGCTGGCGGCTCCAGCCTCCCAGAGAGAGGAGCTGAGGTGGCAGCAACAGGGGGAGCTGGAGGCAGCAGCTCCGAAGAGGTGAAGGGGTTGGGTGCCGATGAGGGGGGAAGCGGCTCTGCGGGAGATGGAGGCTCAGGCAGGAGCTGCTTCTGGGCCACGTGGTCCCCAACCCACTGCTTTCAGGGCTCCCAGAGGAGTCTGGCCTCAGCCCAGGTCTCGTCCTGGAGTAGTTTTTCTCCTGTGGTGGCGCTTGGGCTTGCTGCCTCGGACAGGAGATGGCACTGGCTCCCGTGGGCGGGTGCTCTGGAGCTGGAGCCACCAGCCAAGTCCTGCTTCTCCCCGCCTGTGGTCTGGGAGGCAGGAAACTGCCCCTCTGCTCCTGATGGGAGAGTGGGGAGAAGGATGAAAGCAGGAGGAGGACCCTCTGCCCTGCCCCACTGGGACCCTGGGCAACCCCCCTGTGCCTGTCAGGGGGTCCCAGTGCTTGGTGCCTGGCTGGGGACCCACCGGGGCTGCTCTGAGCGGGGCTGGCCCCACATGCAGCCGGCCCCGCACTTTGATGTGGAGCTGCCAGAGATGCTGCGGCAGGAATCCTGCCCGTCCGGTGCCATCCGCAGGCGGCTGCGGCGTCGCAGCCCTGGCCCAGCCCTGGCAACTCCAGCGGCTGAGGTGTTGCCGGGCTGCAGCCAGACCTCCACCTTCACCCCTGGGGCTGGAGGCAGGTTCCTCTCAGTGCCCTGCAACAGCCCAGGGCTCTGTGAGCCTCCTCCCAGAGACACCGGGGGTCCTCCCTGTTCTCAGGGTCACAGGAGCTGCCTCTGACCCCCACCACGAGCCCTGGGTCTGGCTGCACTGATCCCGACCTGCTGCTGAGTCCTGGCTGGGGAGGGGAGCCACTGCCCTGAGGAGGAGGACAGGCTGCTCCTCACGAGGCTGCAGAGGATCACGGATGGAGGCAGCAGCGCTGCCCTCTCTGCTGAACCCCTCTAGCCCCCGGGATGCTGCCTCCAGCTGCTCAGTTTCACTTTTCCTCCTTCTCTTCAGGGTTTTTCTGCTTCGTCCATCCCCACCTGCTGCCCTCTGAGCTGTGCAACCTACAGGCTGAGAAGCAGCCTCCATCACAGCCCCTCCATCACAGCCCCTCCAACACAGCCCCTCCCGTGTTCCTCCAGCCACCAAACCCCACCGGCTGGAGCCTCCACGGGGAGCCCTGGGGGTGGCGCTGAGCTGGTCCCAGGGGAGGTGGCACCACCAGGGTGAGGTTTGGGCCAAGGGGAAGGAGCAGAGGCAGAAGGTCTCGAGGTGCCTCCTTGTGCCTGGGTGGCGGTGGGGAGCGACTGCGAGCCCACTCTGCCCTCCCCACCGCGCTGGCAGGTCCTGGCAGCCTCGGCAACCCCTGGGACTGACGGAGCTGGCTGCACCCCAGGGTGTCACTGGGGGACCCCAGACAGCCCCGGGGAGCCAAGAAGAGCGGGAAAGCCCAGAACGTCCTTCACCATCCTCCTCCTCAGTGGCTGCCAGCCGCCTTCCCAGGCCAAGGGGTGGCCCTGGGTGGCCCCATGTCCCGCTGGCCCAGGCTGAAGGGCCGCTCCCTATTACTCACGGGGATGATGCGGGGGGATGCAGGGGCGGAAAGTCGGAGCGAATGGAAAGTGGGCACCGGCTGCTGCCCACGGCGCCTCCACCGCTGCAGCTGCAGCTGAGCTCAACCCGAGGCTGCGGGGCCGTGGGGAGGGGAGGGGGCAGCGGGGCTGGGCTGAGCAGCTCCGTCCTGAGCCTGCTGGGACGTGTGGAGGCGATGTTCAGGCTCCTACAGGGGTCCCCGGGGTACTCAGCCACCCCTAGGCAGCAGCTCCCGGGTGATCCTGGGCTCTCCACAACCCAACTTGGTCCCAGCAGAGCTGGGTGTCCCTGGAGGGGTCCACAGGGAGCAGAGATGGGATGGGTTGGAGTGGGATGGGGTGCCCATGCCACAGCCTGTCTTTGGGAGAGGTCTGCCAGTGCCTCAGCGACCCCGACGATGCCACAACCCTTGGGGCAGGGCCCCCCGATGCCCCCTGGCTGTGCCTGGGGAGATTCTGCCCCCAAGAGCCGTCGAGGAGGCAGCGCTCCCATCCGCCCGACTCCCCGGGAGACTCCGCGGCGCCTCTTAATGGGACTTTAATTACAGCCACGATTCTTTGCTCCCCTCCCTCTCGAGTTCAGCGCCCCCGGAGGGGGTAATGCCCCCAGAGGTGGGGGACCCGGCTCCGGCAGTGTCCCCCGCGAGTGCGGGGACACGCAGGGGCTCCCGGGGCTCTGCCCCAGTGCTGCGGGAGGGTCGGTGCCGGCTCTCAGGGACCAGAGCGGGAGGACTCAGATCCTGCGAGGGGACAGGGATGCTCGTAGCCCAAGGATGAAGGTGGCCACCGCACGTCTCTGCCCTGGGAGGGGTCTGAGCTCCGCTGCCAGCACCCACTGCCGCGGCAGCCCTGCACCCTCCTGCCCCAGAGCAGGAGCAAGGTGCTTCCAGGGCTGCTCCCCTTCCCCCACGCAGGGAGAAGGGACCATCCCCATCGAGCTGGGCATCACCTGGCCCCTCCTCGGCTCCTCCGCGAGTGGGCTCTGTGGGCTCTGCCTGCTGTCGAGGGCTGTCCCTGTTAGTTGGCCCAAGTGTGGGGTGAGCCGGTGTCTTCCTCCCTCAGCTCTCCAAACCCAAGGAGAGGCCACTGGGGACAGCGAGGAGGGACAGGGAACTGGGTCATGGGGTGGGGGGTGAGACAAGTCCCAGCAGATACCAGGGCTGAGCTCTGGTTCTGCCCTGCTCTTCCCTCTTCAAGGGATGAATCCCTGGATCCAGCCAGGGTCAGGCTGGATGGGGCTGTGGGCAACCTGGGCTGGGGGTGCTGGCCCCGCTGGGTGCACTGCAGCCCAACCCAGCCTGTGACTCTGTGGCTCTGAGGGCCAGGAGGGGACTTGTTGCTGTTACTGGGGTTTGCCCCGAGCCTGCCCCCCGACACCCGTCGCAGGCTGCAGCGGAGGAGAGGGCAGTGGGACCTGAGGCTGCGGGGGCCCAGAGCGAGGCAGGGCCGGCCCTGGGAGCTTCTCCCCAGACGCTCTGCCCAGACCAAGGGGCAATGTGGGCATCTTCCTTCCCCCAGGATATAGGGAACCACCACCACTGCGGGCTCGCTTCAGCAGCAAACCCAGGGGAGCGAGGCACCGGGACGGGTCGGAAAGCACCCGGCTCTCTGGGGCTGCCCAGGTTTTCCCTTTCGCTGCCTCCTGCCCTCTTGACACCTCCCGACCACCAGGAAGGGGAGAGGAGGCCTCGGGGCTCTGCTTGTTGGGCTGGGGGGCTGGGGAAAGGTCTGGGGTTCGGCTGGGAAGCAACAGCAGCCTGAGGGTGTTTTGTTGTCCTTGGAGCACCCCAGAGCATCCTTGGCTTGGCAGCAGCAGGCAAGACCTTCTGCAGGACGCCCTGCCTGGCACCTGCATCCCAGAGGATGCTCCAGCTGAAGGTCCCTCCCAGCCCAGGCTGCCCGACGGTCAGGGGCTGATGACCTCGGAGCTCCTTTCCAGCCTGAAAGACCCCACAGCTCTGTGATCCTGCGGTTCCACCCTCCCAACCCCCCTGCCCTCCCCATTTCCCCTTGGCAGGGCTTCTGCGTCGCCCAAGGAGCCGAGAAGACGCCCTGGGGACGATCCCCCCAGGGGAAGAGCACCCCGGGGCCAGGGGCTGAGCGCCGGGGCTGCGGGTGCCGGTTCCTGTGGCGGCAGTGCCGTGTGGGAGGCCCGACGCCAGCCTGTCTGCTCCCACTCTGCTGGGCTTGTTATTACCTTCTCCTTGGGCTGCCATTAGCCCGGCTCCCTGCCCTTGGCTCCGGGCTCTCCTGCGCCGCTCTATCGCAGCACCTAATTGCAGCTGCCGGGATCCCCCTTTATCCCCCAGAGGTTCCTCAGCCGGCCCCTGCGCGCCTGCACCCCGCAGCCCCCCGCAGTCCTCTTAGCCTTCACCAGCCCCAGCAGCAGGGAGAGTCCCACAGTCTCCATCCAGGCTGCACCCCGAGGGCTGCACCCCCGGGTGGGTGACCCATCCCGAAGGGGCTCGGCGTGTGGCCCCAGCACCCCCAGCCCTGGCGCGGGAGCTGCCCTGGTCCCGTTGCTCGGCCGCCAGGAGCCGATGGGCTTTATTTGCCTTGGCAGAGGGTCACCCCTTCAGCCCTGACCCCTGCTCCCACAGCGGGGTCTTCCCCTGCCAGCCCCTGCCCAGGCAGATGGGAGGGCAGGGAGCAGCCCCGACGCTTTCCCCTGGGCAGGGGCTCGGGTGGCACCACTTCACACTGGGAACCGGCCCCCCGGGGCTGGGCACTGGGAAGCTTTTGGCGCCTCAAGGTTTGGGGCCGATTTCTCACCCCTCAGCCGAGGGAACAGGGTCGTCCTGCCCTGTCCTTGAGGTGGGGCATCCCCTGGGCACGGGCTGGGCTGAGGGGTGCTGAGAGCGACGTCTTCAGAGGTGCTGGAGGAGGAGAGGGGCTGCCTCTTGCCCCATGCTGTTGCCGCTGCCTCATTACTCACCCCAGGGCTGCCCCATGGAGCCCCTTGGGGATCCCGAGCCTGGCATCTCCAGCAAAACAGGTGGGAATTGGACCCCGAGGGTCCTCCTCCTCCTGCCCGAAGTCCCGCATTGCCCTCAGACCCCTATGGGGTCACCCCCCATCCACCAGCACCCACCACAGGGTGGGCATTTGGGTGCTGGCAGCACCCCACTGACTCCAGTGCCAGGTAGCAGAAGGGTGGGAAAGCACAGGGGGCTGGGGAATGGCGTCTGGGCCCATCCCACCCCCCAGCTCCATCCCTGGGAGCCCAACCACGAGCAGTGGGGAGGGGACCCAGCCCCCAGCACCTCCCAGCCCCCCTCAGCACTGGGCCAAGGGGCACTGGAGGGAGGGGAGCCACCAGCCGCTCACCCCAGCAAGCCAGCACCCGTCCCCAGAGCTGGGGAGAGCTGAGTCACCCCGGCAGGGAAAGTGGGAGCCAGGATGAACCCAGATCAGCGGAGTTTGCTCTGACACTGCTGGTGGCCAGTGCTTCGCTCCCGGTGCTGGCCAAGCTGGGCTCCCTGGGGGCTCCTCAGCCCAGGCAGGGCTGTGCAACATCTGGATTTCTCCTTGTGCCTCTTTGTCGGCCCCCAGCTTTGGCCTGGGTGGAGCTGGGGGAGTTTTTCCACTGCAGATGGGTCCCCACCCCCAGATCAAGGGCCCTGAGCCGGTGGCATCTCTGAGAGGCTTCACTGGGGACCTTCAGAGGGTCATGGGGACCCCAGAGGGCCATGGAGCACTGGGTCAGCGGGTCCAGCTGTGCTGAAAATGAGCAGTAGGCTGTCGAGAGAGGGTGTAGGGCAGCTGGGACGAGGTGGCTGCATCCATCGGCTCTGGAGGGTCAGGGGAAGGGCTGCTGTGCTGGGATCCTGGGGCAGGATCCCACTGGGTCCTGGGGTCAGCCACGAGCCCAGCTATTTATGTCGGAGTTCCTGGCCCCGCTTGGGGTGACTCAGAGCTGGCATCACGGCCAGATGGAAACTTGTTTTGAAGAGGGTGGGGACAGGGGACCCTCCCTGCCAGCATCCCCCTTCGCCTGCCACCCCACTGCCCCGGGGCCGCTCCTCTGGGGGTGGCAGCTGAACCCCCACAGCTGGTGCTCTGCTGGGCATCGGCCGCTGAGCTCCATCACCCCTGCATCCCCAAGCCTGTCACCGCAGTGCAGACGGGGCTCACGGACCCCATCCGGGGCTCATGGACCCCGTTTGGGGCTTAGAGTGAGACCTGCGACGGCAGGAGGTGCAAATCCCCCCCCCCAGCACCACCCAGGGCTCTGGCTGGCTGTCCCCAAGGGTGGTGACGGTGTCCCCAAAAGTGGTGACGACATCCCTGAGGGTGGTGGGGTGTCCCCCAACCCCACAGTCTTTCACCCCCAGGCTTTGCCCTGGCTGCCAGCCCGGGTGGAGGCTGCAGGGCAACTCCAGGCTGGAGTCAGGGTTCCCTGGGGCACTGGGAGTAGCCGGGCAGGTTGGTGCCCGTCGCCAGGAGTGGGGCCCCACAAGGTCCGGGTGCTACCGACAGCTGGGGGAAGGGGCCTCCCATCTGCCCAGGTGGGGTGACACCAGAGCTCCTGTCCCGCTGGCACCCTGGGTGTCCTTCACCAGTGCCCAAAGACACGAGGACTGGTGATCACTGGGCCTGGGCACCCCGTGCCCACCCTTCTCCCGCCCCTGCAGGGTCCCCACACCAGTGAGCTGAGTGCGAGGGGCCTCAGCTCTGCCACAGCCTGGCTCTGTCGCCTGTGTGCCCCCTGAGGAGGGGCTGCGTTCCCCCACCCAGGGCCACGTTTGTGGGGAGTCACCCTCCGTCTCAGCACCCCCGATGGACGGGGATGTCTCTGGGAAGGGGTTACCCCCCAGAACTGTGGGTCAGGACCCCTCGGGGTGAACCAGCCAGGACACAGTGGAATGCGGTGTCCCCCTTCAGCCCGGGGGGGTCCCCACATCACTCTGGGCTGCAGTATGGACTGTATAGGGGGGCTCTGGGGAAAGCCCGAGGTGGGGGTACACAGAGGGGTGCCCCGAGGATAGGAGATGCTGGGGGGTGGGGGTCACTCAGAAAGGGGTGCCCCGGCCGTNCCATGACCATGAGCTCCGTGGCCGAGAGCCTGCTGGGACCCGACCCCTCCAAAGCCGCCTTCCTGGAGTTCGCCCACCACTCGCCGCCGCACTACCCGCTCCACGGGCTCCATCCCGCCGCCCCCCCCCAGCACGACCCTTCGTCTTTCGCTTCCTACAGCCGGCCCGGGCCCTACCTGTACCCGGGGGGGGCCCTCCCGCCGCCCCACGGGGGTCCCTACCTGCCCTACCCGCCCCCCGGTGCCCAGCACCCCCCGGCCGGGATGGTGCCCGGTGCCAGGCTGCAGGACGCAGGTAAGGTGGGCGCGGGGTCTCGGTGCTGCACACCCTCTCCCCTCATATACAGACACCCCCCCACCTCGGGAACTCACTCGACGGGGACAGACGAGGCTGCAGCGGGAAGCGCCGGGACTGAGCCGTCTGAAGAGCCGGCAGGTCGGGGATGCAGGGCTCGTCCCGGCGTGCGAGTTCCCCGAGGGGACCCCCGGGAGTGATGGGGGCTGCCTGGGGTCCCCGGCACGAGCGCCTGGAACTGCCAGAACCCTGTGCGGATCGGGGTGCTGCGAGGTTGTGAGGAACCCCCAGGGCTGGGAGCGGCAGAGCCCCGGCTGCCCACATCCCACCCCGGAGACCTCCCGCTGCCCGCATCTTGCACCCTGAGACCCCTCCTGCCTTCACGTTGCCTCCTGAGGCCCCTTGGGGTGAGGGACCTTCCCGTGTGCCCCATCACCTGCCTCAGTGCCCTGCCCCATCACATCCCTGGTCCCCACAGTTTCCCCCAGAAACCAACGCAGGAGGCTGCAGGCTGGGCCACCCCATAGAGAAGCAGCCCCCCAGGCTGCCCCACGGAGGGGTCCCAGGTCCAGCTGAGCTCCCGGGCCCGTGTTGGCCCCCCATCAGCTCCGGGGAGCCGTGGCTGTGGCTAGAGCAGACTGTGTGGGGTGTCTGTGGGTGCAGAGACACCCCTTCCTCCCGCACCCTACACTCACCCACATCAGCCCCTTGATGCTGAGCCCAGGACCACCCTGTCCCTCTGCCTCGCTGGGCCCCAGCGCCTTTCTGCCCCCAAAGAAGGACCCAGGGATGCTCAGAGGGGAGGAGATGGTCCATGAAGGGGGTCCAAAGTAGGAGCCCTCGGGGTGCGGTTGCAGGGGTCTGTCCTGCTGCCCCCTTCATTGCTCTGTGGGGTCCTGCCTGCCCCCCACATTGGATCTATGACCCATTGGCTTCTGGGGTTCACACAGCAGCGCTGGATGAACAGTCCCGACCTCTCCAGCCCCTTTGACCGGGGCTGGGACAGACCAACACCACGACAGCAGGACCTCCCCCCCCCTTGCTGATTCCCCCCAAAACCAGCCAAACGCTCTGCAGCCCCCCGGGCCGGGGTGGGGCTGGTTCGGGTTCGGTTCTTTGGGGGTTGTTGGGGGGTTTTTCACCTCTCAGTTTGCTGCTGGTTTCACTCTCTGCTCCTCTCTCCTGCCCCCAGAGCACGAGAAGCCCCCGACGGTGGCCAACGGGGAGCTGCGCGTCGGCGGCCGAGGGAAGAAGCTGCGCAAACCCCGGACCATCTACTCCAGCCTCCAGCTCCAGGCACTCAACCAGCGCTTCCAGCAGACCCAGTACCTGGCGCTGCCCGAGCGGGCCGAGCTGGCCGCGCAGCTGGGGCTCACCCAGACCCAGGTCCGGCCACTGAGGGGGGCCGCTGCTGGTCTTGGGGGCAGCCCGGTCACCCAGAGCTGCTCCGGACTGGCCCCAGGGTAGCGCTGCCTCGGACGTGCTCGCACTGCAAATGGGCTGAGCCGAGCCGGGACGAGCTGAGCCGAGTCGAGCCGAGCTGAGCAAAACTGAGCCGGGATGAGCAGAGCCGAGCCGGGCTGAGCAGAGCTGAGCCGAGCTAAGCAGAGCCGAGCCAGGCTGAGCAGAGCTGAGCCAAGCCGAGCTGAGCAGAGTCGAGCCGGGCAGGGCTGAGCAGAGCCGAGCCGGGATGAGCAAAGCCGAGCCGGGCTGAGCAGAGCTGAGCCGAGCCGCGTCAGGGCAGCTGGCGCCGGTGGGCCCCCGGGGTTGGGGTTCGGGGCTCTTGGCCCCGCAGCTCCCAGCGGCAGCGGGACTTTCCCAGCCCCGCGGGCTGGCTGCTGGCCCGGTCGTGCCCGGCGCTGGGCGGCCCGGGGCTGCGGGACGGGGCGAGTGGGTTTCTGAGGGCGATGGGGAGAGACAGGCAGGCGGCAGCGGGAGCAGCCCGGAGCCGGGGGCGAAGCGAACTCATCAACCGGGGAAGAAGAGACAAGCGGGAACCTGCCGGCAGCGCGGGGCGGGGGGGCGGAAGGAGCGGGGCCGCCACCCCATGGAGGAGAGCCCGGCCCCACCGCGCCCCAGCCCGGCCCCGCGAGGGGCGGCTGGGGGTGCGCAGGCTGTGCTGCAGGGTGGGAGGACCCCGGTGGGGGGGATCTCTGTTTCCTGGGGCTTCCCGAGTCTCTTCCCACCTCTGTGGGTGGGGTCTGCGGTCGGCAGGGGCTGTGGTGGGGCTGGGGGCTCGCGGGGCAGCGCTGCCCGCAGACCCCCGCCCCACTCAGCCAGCCCTTGTCCCTCCCCCAGGTGAAGATCTGGTTCCAGAACAAGCGCTCCAAGTACAAGAAGATCATGAAGCAGGGCTCGGGCGGGCCCGACGGCGAGCACCTCCCCGCCGCCTCGTCCCTGTCCCCCTGCTCTCCCAGCATCCCCCCGCTTTGGGACCTCCCTGTGCCGGGAAAAGGGCCCCCCGTGGCCCCCAGCGGCTACATCAACAGCTTCGGGGGCTGGTACCCGCCTCACCCGCAGGACTCGGTGCCCAGGGCCCCCATGATATGATGCTGCTCCGCGGCTCCGGCACCCTGCAGGGCCAGTGGCGAGGAGGGGGATGCTCTGCCACCCCCCCACCGTGAGGGACTGGGGAGCCCAGCGAAGCTCTCGTGGACCCCAATGGATGGAGAAGGAAGAAGAGCAGGAGGAGGAAGGCAGCAGTCTTTGGGATCCTGGGGATCGCCGGCTCCGTGGCCGTCGGAAGCAAGAGAACCCGGCGGGATGCCCCGTGTGCCCCCTCGGCGGGGCAGGACTTAACCCTCCTGGGTCGTTCCGTTCATGGACACAGGGCAGGGGGTGCCGAGAGGTGCTGGGCTGGGGGGCATCCCCAGAGCACCCCCAGCCCGGTTTTATTTATAAACCCTGCCCGTTCTGGTGTGTCCCCCCCCTTTATAAAGAGCCTGGACAATTGTTCGACGGCTCCTCCCTCCGTACCTGCCGCTCGCGTCCGGGGGCCTGTCCCCCCCGCTTTGAGGGGGAGCGATTCATTCTCAACCCATAGAAACCCTTGGGAAAGCAGCCCTGTAGGGTTGAGGCCACTGGGGCAGGGGCTTGTGGCTCTGTGGGTTGTGTTCCCCACACCCCAAACATCTGTGTGGGACCCTCCAGCCAAGCGATCGCCCCCTGCCCCGAACTGGGGGGCAATTATCCTAATCATAGGCCCCAGTGAGGGGCTTCTCCTGCCTCCTTGGGGTAATTAGGGGCAATTTGGAGCTTCTGGCGATGTCCCACTTGACAGGGGCAGGAGAAAGAGGCCGGGGGACCCCGGCATGGGTCGGGTCCAAGGCTCCTGCCCCACATCTCCAGCAGCCCCTCGGCCCTATTGGGGGTGATTTTAGGGTGAGGGAGATTTTTCTGCTGCAGGGAGCTCCCTTCCCTTTGTGTTTCCAGAGGCTGGAAGTGAGTTCCCACCAGTTCTCTGCTTCCCCTGGCCCCACTCAGTGTCTGTCACCCACGACGGGGACGATCCCAGTGCCTCCCAACAGAGACTTGCTGGAGCAGCAGGGTGGAACCCAGGCTGGCTCCGTCACAGACACCCCATGGTCCTCACTCGGGATGTTCCCACCTCACATTCCCTGTTCCAAGGGCCCCTTCGTGCCCAGGGGACCACAGTTCCCGCCCCAACTGGCCAGGTTGGACCCCAGCCCCAGACACCCGCCCCCAGCCCCAGCCCTGCCTGCCCTGCCGGCTGGTCAGATCCCTCGGCCAAGGGATCGGGGGCTGGCAGTGACCCCAGTGGGTTGCGGGTGGGGCTGGCGCACCCAAGGGCTGGCTCAGCACCCTGGGGACACCGTGACCATGGTGTGGGGTCGGGATAGAGTGCATGGGGCAGGTGATGTTCACGAGTGAGGAAGGGTCTTGGCAGGACAAGAGTGACCCTGGCCCCCTCAGCCCCTCCACTGGGGCTGGTGGGGGTGGGTGGGTTTGTACCAACAGTGGAGGGAAGGAGAGTCTGGGGGGGCATCATCCAGATCTGGGGGGACACTCTGCTCATCGTGGGTGGGACTGACTCCAGGTGGGGGCTGTGGGCCGGATGAGGCAGGACTCCCCCTTGCAGTCCCCCTGCCCCCATGGGAAAGGGCAGAACGTGGAGCGATCCCGCTGCCATGGGCTCCGGGGTGGCTCCGGGATGGCTCCGGGTGCCACCGCCCAGGAGGCAGGGCTGGCACCAGGGTTGGCACTGGGTGCCCAGGGGGGAGGCCCTGGCAGATGGGGAGGCAGAGGCCATGGCGCCCGCTCGGCGGATCCTGACGGATGTGGTGCCAAGGACCTGCAGCGGAGCCGCTCGCAGGCCCCATCTTGCAGCGGGAGGGACGCGGCAGCCCTGGGCTCCCGGGGCCGGGCCGGGCTGGCGACTGGCGCCTGGACCCCACAGCAGGGCCGCCTTCGCCCCCGGCCCCCCCGGGCACCCAGCCGGGCCCATGGCAGGGCCCCAGCCCACCCGTCCTGCCCCAACGTGTGGGAGCGGATCCCAGCCAGGGCACCCAAGGGTGCAGGGAAATTCCTGCTCCGGCCCCGTGCTGCGGCACCCGGCGGAGCCTGGTCCTGGGTCCTGCTGCAGTGGGGTGGGGATGGGGACGGGGAGCGGGGTCCCGAGAAGGGAGTCCGGTGATGCCCCCACCGAGAAGAGGGTCTGGTGTTGCCCCCCTGAGAAGAAGATCTGGTTCTGCCCCTCCTTGACTCCTCTCCACTGGCCAGAGGGGCCAGCTGGGGGCAAAGAAAAGACCAAGAGCCCCCAGACACCCAGTGGGGTTCAACTGACTGGGTGTGAGAAACTCCTGGTGGGGACCCTGTTCTCCCCACAGACTGGAAATCTGGGGCAGGTTTGGGCATCATTTGGGCACTTTGCATCCCCTCCCCATTCCCTCTTCATCCCCATCTGCACCCCTAGTAGGGCAATGGGGCACGGACTGGGTTGGCCAGGGAGGGGGGTTTGGAAACCACAGCTGAGCCAGTCGTCCCTTCTCCGAGGGGCTGGGTGTCCCCAGTATAACCATCCTAGTACTGCCCAGTGCCACTACTGGCAGAACTGGTGTGAGGAAGGGTGGGCATTTTGCTCCTGTGCTAAACAGAGCAAATAAAGTCTAATTAATTGAGATTAACATTAAAAGTTAATTTATTGAAAGTAACATAAATTCATTAAATAAAACAAAATGAAGTAAAATAAAATGAACCCAAATTAATATAAATTGAAATGAAATTAAATAGAATGGAATAAAACTAAATAAAACAAAACAAAAGGAAAGGAAAGGAAACTAAAGGACCCCCCCAGTGAAGCCGCAGCCCTTCCAGCGGCACCAGCTCAGCCCAAATTTCTCACTCCGGGCACCACCGCCGCTTGGTTCCTCCTCTCCCAACCCTCCTCCTCGCTCTTTGCCAGCAGCCGCCCCCGGGTACCCCCGGTGTCTCCAGCCTGTCTGCCCCACAGCTCCCAGCCCGACCAGCAGCACCCCATTAACGCCTGACACCCCCATGGCGATGCTCAGGGCGGGTCCAGTGCTGGGCAAGGGTGGGAGGGTTAGGGGAGTCCTCAGGGGTGGCCTTGGCCTTGGGTGGGGGGACACACACCCCTCTGGGGTGTGGGAAGCTGGGGGCCAGTGTCCCAGCACCCTACAACATCCCTGGATCGTCCCCAGGTCACTCCAGTGGGGGTTCTGAGGGGGGTTGGGGTGGCCCCTCTCCCCAGTGCCGCTCAGGGGTGGGGGATGGGGCTCCAGACCACTGACCCTCTGCTGCTCTGCCACCCCTGAACTGGTGACGCTGGGGACCAGGGACGGTTCCGTCAGTGTCTCCCCGTATCGAGGGGTTCTTGGGGTCATTCGAGCCCTTCTCACCCTGTAACAGCAATTGGGGTTGATGCCTACGGGACGAGGCTGACCCCGAAGGGAGACCCAGGCAGCCCAACCACCCTCCCAGTTGGCCTGGCCAGGAGTCTACTGGTCCCAGTAAGAGGAGCAGAGAGCAGCAGCAGGTCCAACCCCCGCCAAAACCTATCCCAGAGTAGGACTTGGGGTCAGCCGGCACCTTCCAGAGCTGCCCCCAGTCCCCAGGACCCTGAAAGCAGTGCAGGGTTCAACCCCACATTTCCCAAGGCACCCCCTCCCAAAAGAAGGAACCCCCCCAAATTGCCCCCAGGGAAAACCAGAGCGAAAGCAGTTGGGTTTAGAGCAACTTTATACAAATGACCCTCTCTCTGCCCAGCCTCCCCCTCCCCAAGCCCACACCCTCCCATCTCTCTCAGGCGACATAAATAGGGTCCTGGGGTCTGTACAGGGAGGGGGGTGGCTGTGGCGGCACCTTCTGCTCCCACAAAATAGCTTCGAGCTCTACGAACCAGCCTGGGGGGCAGGGGGCCCTCGCGAGTGGGGGCTCCTCGAATTAGTGGTTTTAGTCGACTTGGAGGTTCTAGGGCATTGGGGGGGGGCTTTTGTGCCACCCTCCCTCTCACAAGCTGTTCAGTGTTAAGGGTGGTCCCACTTTGGCACCAAGGAGAAGTGACCACCCGCCGGGAGCCTCTGCTGTCTTTGTGGATGGGTCGGGAGAACCCCACAAATCCGTCGTCTCACGGCGGGAGGCTCAGGCTGGCCGGCGGGAACCTGGCACAGAGGCCACCCCGGACCTCCTCAGCCCGTGGAACTGGCAGCGGTCGCGCGAGCTTTTCGCGGACGGTCTGTGCCGCCTCAGCGTGTGGCCAGTTCAGCTCCTGCTGCGGAGCTGCTGAGCGAGCGCCGCGGGGTGGCTCACACACCGCGCTGCCTGCGTTGCTGCAGGAGCCCAGCGCTCCCGTGGGTGCTCGGGTGACCCCTGTCCTCTTAGGCACGCGAGGTCGCACGCTGCTCCGCAGGCTTGGCCTCACGGCAGAGGGGAACAGGCGGGCTGCTTCGGCAGCACAGGCGGTACAGGCGCTGCCGGCTCGCGCCGCACAGGCCAGACTTGGCCTTCCCCTTCTCCAGCAGAGTGCGGGAGCGTCCAAGGGCGCTGCGAGCGTCCCTCACAACAAGCCTCCAACATCGCTGCTGTCTGCCCTGGCTGTCAAAGATAAGGAGGAGTCAGCCCCGGAGGACTTCAGAGCCCGCAGCCGTGGCCAGCGTTACGTGCTGCCCACAGTTGGGTCCACTGAGATGCGTCCATTCGCCCACCGACACCTTGTCAGGGGCTCTGCTTGCTTCTGGCTACGCGGTCGAGGTCCTGGGGCCCTGTCCCCTTGCCGCACGGGGCAGAGGCCGTGTTGTGCCTCCACAGAGAGGGGCCGCGGTGGATCCCAGCACAGAACGCGCGCCCATGCCGTTAGGCGATGGAGGGTCCCCCTAGCCAGGCGGCTGCCGGATCTCCTGCGGCAGCGGGCGGCTGGAGCACGGCAGGATCGGGCGCTCGCTCACGAGAAGTCCCGTCTGGACAGCGGTGCGTGTTCCAGTCGTTCCTCTCTTGTTACTGGTTTTCTGCCCTGCCCGTTGCAGAGTTCGGTGGAAAGAGCTCGTTTGGCGCAACGGAAGGGGCAGGTGGAGGCTGAGGCTTGGCGAGTGGCCCCGGTGGGTCGCGGGCCTCGGGCAAACGTGCGAGAGGGAAGCTGCGGAGGGCGGCCGGGAAGCAGCAAGGCTGCGGCCGGGGCAGGGAGCGCGGGCCAGCAACACTGTAGCGTCGCTAAACACATTGTAACGTCGGTGCCAGCCCGGGAGCGGCGGGCGCTGCNCCCCCCCCAAATTGCTCCCAGTCACTGGAGTCGGGGGGTCAGCCCCAGAGTTTGGGTGCAAACCCCTGGGTTTTAGGGGCCAGTCCCCGGGTTTCAGGTGCCAGTCCCCTGATTTCGGGTGCCAGTCCCTGGGCTTCGGGTGCCAGTCCCCAGGTTTCAGGTGCAAATCCTGGATTTCAGGTGCCAGTCCTTGGAATTCAGGTGCCAAGTCCTCAATTTTGGGTGCCACCCCCGGATTTCAGGTGCTAATCCTTTGTCCTGGGTGCCAATCCCTGGATTTCAGGTGCCAGTCCTTGGAATTCAGGTGCCCATCTCCTCAGCGCTGGGTGCCACCCCGGATCCAAAGTGCTAATCCTTTGCTCTGGGAGCAGATCCCTGGATTTCAGGTGCCAGTCCCTGGATTTTGGGTGCCACTCCCAGGCTTTGGGTGCCATGAGGGCAAAGCACAGTCGGCTCCATCGCTGCGGCCAGTGGGCACCCACCCATCCTCCATTCCGAGCGGCTGTGGGTGCTCCGGGTGCTCCTTGCACCCCTCCTGGGTGGGGGGATATCGCCACATGGGGCAGCCCACCCTACAAAATGCAGCAGCTCACCAGGGTGACCCCGAGAAGCGAAGCTCCAGCGAGGGACCCCAAAGGGGCTCTCGGGGCTGTTTGTGTGGGGTGGGGGGTGATGGAAAACCCCAGGGAAAACCAGCTCAGGAGCCTTCATCAGTCGGTCCCCCCAGCACCCCAAAACAGCCCTCGTGGTCCCGAGAGGGGCTGCGGGGAGGTTGCAGAAGTCTCATCTAGGGGGCTGCTGGCGCACCCAGGTCTGGGTCCTCGTTGCCGTTGGGTTGTTGTTTGTGAGAAGAAGAGGAAAAGCCCCAAACCAGCCCGAAAATCAGGGGGGGGGGAGAGCAGGAGGCAACAAAGTTCTGCCACAGTCCCTCGGGGCTCAGTAGACGGCGCCGGGGCTGGGGGGGGGTCCCGGCGAGGTGTGATGCATTGTGGCGGCCGGTGGCTGGTGGGGGCCGTGGTGGGGTCCGCCGAGGGGCTGCGGGTGGTACCAGGGGCTGTGGTCCTCCAGGAAGCCGGGAGACGAGCTGTAGGGAAGGGGCTGTGGGAGCGGGGTCCGGCCGGCGGCGCCGTGCGAGTTACTGTCCCAGACGGCCGGCGACGGGGGCGAGTTGCAGGCCATGGAGTCGCTGTTGTTGGGGCTGTGCTCCAGCGGCACCTCCCCGTTCTTGTAGAGCTTCTTGAACTTGGAGCGGCGGTTCTGGAACCAGATCTTCACCTGCAGGGGGATGACACGGGGTCAGCGCCTGCCAGCACCCGGAGGGACTGGGATTGGGATCCAGACCCGACGTTGGAAGGGACCAGGGGGTTGGGGTTGGCCCCACTGGGATCGGGGAAGGCCAACCCAGCCCTGGTGGTGCCCAACAGGGGTGTCGCTGGGACCCCAGGCACAGAGGAGGGATGTGTCACCCCAAAGACAGGGGACAGTGGCTTCACAGAACTACTGGGGTTGGGGAAGGTCTGTAGGGCCATCGAGCCCAGCCACGCCGGTGCCCAGAGGGGCTGCAGCTGGGACCTCAGACACCCAGCACCACTGGGGCAAGGCCGTGGGTGGGTGTCAACCCAAAGAGGGGACAGGGACCTCACAGAATCAGGAAGGCTGGAAGAAGCCTTTAGGATCATGAAGTCCACGTTGGTGGTGCCCAGCAAGGGTGTCTTGGGGACCCTAGACCCCAGGCATCGTGGAACAAGGGTGTCACAGTGACCCCGGACACACGGTGCAGGGAAGCATCCAGGGTCGGGGTGTCAGGGGGCACCTGGCCCCCTCCCACCATATGGGTGCTGTGAGGACAGGGGCACAGCGGGGAGGTGGGACACAGGGACCCCAACCAGCCAGCCCGTTCCACCCCATCGCGGCTCCTGGGGCATCGGGAGCGTCGGCGGCGCTGGGCGAGGTGCCGGCGTCGGCACTGGGCCGCCCTTGGCCCCTAGCGATGGGGTGTGTGGGGGTGGTGGTTGTCACCCAAACAGGATGTCCCTCTGGGAGCGGGTGACGCGCCCCGTCAGCCCTTTGCGAGTGGCCCCAATTGCTTCATCGCCCAAGGGAGGAGGAGGAGGAGGAGGAGGAGGAGGAGGAAGGCCGGGCGCTGGAGAGCGTCGTCGCGCCAAGGGCGGCACAAGGGCGCCGGCCCGCAGGCAGGGAGGGGGACTGGGGTGGGACTGGGGTGTGGGGGAGTCAGGGACGGGGTGTGGGGGCGTCGGTGATGGCCTCGTGCCAGTGGATCAGGGGCACTACTTGTCCCCAGACCCCAAAGGCGAGGGCTCGGCCCCAGCCCTGGGTGCTCTTGTGGGGGCACCCATCGTGCCCATCTCCAGACCACCCCAGTGCTTCTCATTGTTGGGGGCCAGTGGGCTCCATGTCCCCAGATCCCTTCTCTCTGCCTGGACCCAGTGCATTGGGGGGTTCAGAGGACAGACCCAGGGCAGCCCCAGGAAGCCCAGTGCGGGGAGCAGAGTCTGGCTCTCCTCAGGGATCTGCCGCAGGGACGGGGTGTCCCGAGCGCCCCATCCCAAACAGCCCTTCCCAAGTGGCCCATCCTGAGAGTCCTGTTCCAAGCGCCCTACTCCCGCCTGGAATCCCGTGTCCCACATTCCCGGGAGGTTGGCTGTGTTCCTGACCCAGCACCCTCCCAGGCAGCAGGGCAGGGCTTGACCTCAGCCCCTGGACAGGGTCCCTGGGCAGGGCGAGGAGCGGGGCGTGGAAGGGAGGGGGATAAACCCAAACCCCGAGTGCAGGGCGACGGCAGGGTCCCACCGCTCTCCCTGCTCCTTCCCTTCTTCTCTGCTTCTCCATTCTCCCATCTGCCCTGTGTGGGGGCAGTCGGGCTGTGGGGACCCCACAAGCGGGGAACGTCCTTCCCCAGAGCCCCCCATGCAGTCTTACAAACCCCTTCTCAGAGTTTTCAAAGTGTCGGGGGGGTAGGCTGCAGCTCCCTCGTGGCTCTGGGAGCCGGGACGAGGGTCGGGGGGCTGAGCCCTTACCTGGGTCTGGGTGAGCCCCAGCTGCGCGGCCAGCTCGGCCCTCTCGGGCAGCGCCAGGTACTGGGCTTTCTGGAAGCGGCGCTGCAGGGCGGCCAGTTGGTAGCTGGAGTAGATGGTCCGAGGTTTGCGGATCTTCTTGGGTTTCCCGTTGACCATCCGCACCTCCGGCTCCGGCTCCTCCTTCACCGACACTGCGACAGAGCCGGGCTGTGAGGAGGGAGCTCAGACCCCCCCGCGCTCCGGGCCACCCCACAGAGCCCCCCGCAGCTCGGCTCCCTCCCGCCGCAGCAGCGCTGTTCTCGCTGGAGGAGGCTGAGCCCTTGGCTGGCAGCCGCCCCAGCCCTCCGCGGGGACCGCAAGCCCCTTCCCCAGCCCCGCGCTCCCCAGTCCAGGGTCACGCAGAGGGGGCGACAGCTCGAAGGCTCCACGGGTCCACCCTAGTCAGTCCCAGACTGTGGCAGTCCCTGCCCCAGTCCGCGTCCCAGTCGGCGCCAGCACCCTACCTGCTTCCTGCGCCGGGAGCTGCTGGTCCCTGAAGTGGCCGTACTGGCGATAGGACGGGCTGTAGGAGTAGTCGGACTTGGGCGAGTAGGTGCCGGCGGCGCCGATGCCGTTGAGGTTGAACTGTGGGTAGGGGTAGTGGCTCACGGGCTGGCTGTAGGACTGGCCCGAGTAGTAGTCGTGCTGGCCGGTGTAGTAGCCCAGGTCGGTGACGGAGGACTCGGGCAGGGTGGGCGAGTCCTTGGAGGCCGCATGGCAGCTCAGCGACCCCGACAGGTCCGTGAGGATGCTGGAGAGCTTCTTGTCGAAGGAAGAGCCGCTCATCGCGGGGCTCGGGGTGGGGCTGGGGGGGCGGGTGGTGGGGGGATGCTGCTCGTCCAGCTCAGGGGACCCCCCGACGACGGCCTCGGGCTTGCCCAGAGCCGGCGGCTCCGATGCGTCTGCGAGTAGCTCTGAGCGGAGCAGCCGAGAGACTCCGTCCCGGCCGCCTGCTCCAAGGGTTTAATTATGGAGCGGGGCAGGGTGGGTGCGAATTCCCATTGGCTCCAGAAATATTGCCTGGGAGGCAGAACAGCCTCCTGCCGCCTGCGCGGCCCCGAGCGGGGCGGGGATGCTGCTGCTGCTGCTGCTCCTGCTCCTGCTGCGGCGGCGGCTGCTCCCCGCTCGGCGCTTCTGCTCTGCTCTCCTCGCCCCCGGCTTTGCTCGTCTGCCTTTTCCTTTCCTTGGTCTCTCCTGCTTTTCTCTTCATTTCCCCCTTTTCTCGCCATCCTTTCCCCTTTTCCTTCTTTGGTCTTCTTTTCA
The DNA here is from genome assembly GCA_013400115.1 of Rhinopomastus cyanomelas. Classification (NCBI taxonomy): domain Eukaryota; kingdom Metazoa; phylum Chordata; class Aves; order Bucerotiformes; family Rhinopomastidae; genus Rhinopomastus; species Rhinopomastus cyanomelas. Next base: position 44,044 of record VXBP01001426.1, on the reverse strand, counting down.
TTTCTTTTTGTCCCCGTTTCTCTTGTTTTCCTCTTTTCCTCCTGGTTTGCTTCTTTTTCTTCTTCACTGTCTTCTTTCCTTTCCTCCTCCTGTCCTTTCTTGCTGCTTTTTTTCATCTTATTTCTTCTGTTTCTTTTTCTTTCTTTCTTTCTTTCTTTCTTTCTTTCTTTCTTTCTTTCTTTCTTTCTTTCTTTCTTTCTTTCTTTCTTTCTTTCTTTCTTTCGTCCTCTTTTTCCTTCTATTTCCTTCTTTTTTCGTCTTCATTTTTCTTTCTTCTTTTTGTTTTTGTTCTTTTTTCTTCTTTCCTCTCTCCTTTCTTCCTTCTTTCCTGTCTTGCTGGCTTCATCTTCGTTAATCTTTGCCTTCTTTTTTCTTCCGTCTCCTTCCTTTTCCTTCTTTCTCCTTTTTCCTTCTTCTTCCTCCTTTTTCCTTCTTCCTCTTTTTTCCTTCTTCCTCCTTTTTCCTTTTTCCTCTTTCTTCCTTTTTCCTTCTGTTTCCTTTTCCTCCTTTTTTCCATCTCTTTTTTCTCCTCATTTTTCTCTCTTCTTTTCCTTTTCCTCCTTTCTTCCCGTTTCCTGCTTTTGACTTCCCCTTCCCCCTTCTTTTTCTTCTTCATTTTCATTTTCCTTCTTTTCTTTCCTTGTTGTGCTTTCCCCCCCTCTTTCCCCCCTCTCTCTTTTTCCCTTTCCCTCTCCCCTGAAGCCCCAGAGCGGGTGAAGGAAGAGGAAAGAACAAATAAAGTCCGTGGGCTCCCATCTGCAGGATCAAGGGTTGGGGGGCTGGGGGGGTGAAGGCGCTGGAGGGGTCTCTGGAGACACCAGAGAACTGGGGGGGACGGCCTGGTGGTCCCCGCAGGGCTGTTGGTGTTTGGGGGGGTGGTTCTGCGAGGGGAGCAGGATGGATCCAGCCTTGGGGCTGGGGAGCAACGGGGGTTGTTTGACCCCCCCGTCACCCCAGCTCCCACCTTCTCCCAGCAGTTACCAGTGTCTCCCAGTTCTACACCCCCCCCCAACCAGCGGTGCTCGGAGGAGGCGAAAATCCCTGATTCTGGGGACGACCCTGACACCCCCCACCCCAGTCCCACTGCCCCCTCCTCCGGGTTGTCCTCCGCCCCCCGNAGAGAGGACAGAGGAGAGAGAAAAGAGAGAAGGACACAGAGAGAGGGAGGGAAGAGGAGAGAGGGAAGGAGAGAGAGGAGAGGGAGAGAGGGAAGGAGAGGGATAAATAGGAATAGGAGTAAAAATAATAGGAATAGGAATCAAAATAGACCAGGACTAAGAAGAAGACTAAGAATAAATGAGAACTAGAAGCATGAATGGGGGGGGATCGATCAGGGGTAGGAAAACCAGCGAACCCAGCGATGCTGTAAAGAACAGAGAGGGAACAGAGCTGCTGGGACTCGATGAGACTGAGCTGGGCACAGGGGGCCGCAGCCTCACTTGGGGGTCGCGGGAGAAGCCTGGAATCCCCCCTCCTCCTCACCATGGGGAGAAACCAATTGGTGATTTGGGGAATTGATTCAGAAGGGGTCCCACTCTGATCCCTCTGTGGGGATCCCCTTGCCCAGGGTCCCGGAGGTCCTCGGGTCCCCCGTCTGTCGAGATCCCCCTCCGGCTGGACTGCCCCTGGTTCCTGCTTGGGGAGGGTTTCTGCAGCAGGAAAAGCCGGTTCGAGCAGGGAGCAGGTCTGTGCGGTCCTGAACCAGTTTGGCACTGGGAGGCAATGGTGCCTCCAGCTGCTCGTGGTGTCTCGGCCAGGCTGGTGCTTGGTGAGGCCCCGAGTGCAGGAGCTCACGGCGGGGAGGGGAAGTGTCTGTGTTGGGGGGGGGCACACGACTCTGGGTGGTGTCACCAACACCCCAGCAGACTGTGCTGCCATCCAGCGGGACCTGGACAGGCTGGAGAGCTGGGCAGAAAGAAATGTACTGAAGTACAACAGGGGCAAGTGTAGAGTCTGGCATCTGGGCAAGAACAACCCCTGGTACCAGTACAGACTGGGAACTGACCTGCTGGAGAGCAGTGGAGGAGAAAGGGGCCTGGGGGTCCTGGTGGACAGCAGGATGACCATGAGCCAGCAATGTGCTCTTGTGGCCAAGAGGGCCAACAGCATCCTGGGGTGGATCAGAAGTGGGGTGGTTAGCAGATCAAGAGAGGTTCTTCTCCCCCTNCCTGGATGTGTTCCTGTGTGGCTTGGTCTGGGTGGTCCTGCTGTGGTGGGGGGGTTGGACTGGATGATCTTTTGAGGTCCCTCCCAATCCCTAATGATTCTGTGATTCTGTGTCCAGTTTGAGTGAACTAGGAAACCGGGAGAACAGAACTTGGCACCAGTCGCTGCACTGGGGTACCCTGGGGGGGTCTCTGAGGGGGGGTGCGAGGAGTGTGGGCGGATAACAGGGTGGAGCAAGGTACCTCCCCCCCTCCCGTCTCCTGTGTATGTCTCCCCCACCTCCGGAGCTGAAGGGCTGTTCCCGCTCCCTCCATGCCCCGACCCCAAAAGGCTGTGGGGGTCCCCCAGCATGGAACAACCCCGCAGCCCCCATCCCACCCGGCTCCGGGGGTCCCAACCTTTGCCAGGGGTGCGGAGTGTCGCGGTGACACTGGTGCCTGTGGGTGTCCCCGCAGCAGCATCCTCGGGGGGGCGGCTCCATCTAGTGGCTGATTGTGGACATGACACCCCCTTCGCGCCGTCACCCCCCTCTGGGTGCAAACACCCTCCCGGGTGCTTCCCCCCCACACCCTTTGGTGCCAGCCAGGGCCACAGGGTGACCCCCCAGAACACGAAACCATCCGATGGACCACATCGCACCCCAAAATGTCCGCAAAAGGAGGGGGACGCGCTTGAGGGGGGTGGTATTTGTCCCCCATCACCTGAGTGAGAGGAAACCCCTGGGGAGATGGAGAGCGGGGGGGGGGGGGATCCGAGTCAGGAGTGGGGGCACCACACAGAGGGGGCGTTGGGATGGGGTCTGGGAACAGGGACTGGAGAGAGGGATGGAGCACTGGGCATGAGAGACAGGGAACACGGGACACGAGATAAGGGGCAGGGGGCTGGGGACGGGGATAAGGGACACGGGACAAGGGGTTGGGGACAGGGACTGGGAAAAGGGACAGGGCACACGGGATAAGAGACACAGGACGAAGGACTGGCAACAGGGGACAGGGACTGGGGACGAGGGACAGGGCTGCTGCTCTCGGGACTGTCCCCTGTCCAGTTCCTTCCTAGTGACCCTGTGGGGCTCCAGGACATCGGGGTGGAGGGACACGGGACATGCCGCACACCCCCTCCACACCTAACCCCCCCCCCGCCCCGGTTTTCCTGGCCCGGGTGGGACCGGGAAGGAAGTGGGGACGCTGCGGTGACCCCGCGGACAGGGCGGGGACCT